>JANPWX010000173.1:2172016-2229626 GCA_024734555.1 Trochalopteron elliotii
TTAAAAAAAAAAAAAAATCCCAACGCACCCGGTGTATCCTCCTGGGCTGCGGCGCTCCGGGGGCTGCATGCAGCGGGAGGGGGTAGCCAAGGTGCGAGGGGGCAGCGCGCACACGCACCCACCGGGAGCGGCGGTCAGGTGAGGGGACAGGCAGGGATGGAGCAGGAAGGGGGAAGCTCCGCTCCGCTCAGGAGCGCGCGTGGGTCCCTCCCGCCGCCACACAGCCGCGCCTCCTCCGGCAGGCGAGCCGGGAGCGGCCCCCACTCTGTGTCGGCGCCTTCCCTTGCTCCTTCCTGACCGCTGCCCTCCCCTTGGGAGCCCGGTGGCTGTGCTCCGGTACCTGCGCGGGAGGTGTTCTGGCAGCCGCGCCCCGCCGCCCGCCCGCCCCTGGGCAGCCAGCGGCAACCAGGAAGGAGCTGCGGGCGGGAGCTCCCGCCGGCGGAGGCGGGCAGGGAAGGGCAGGGACCCCGGGGGCGAAGGAGGGATAGGGCCCGTTACCCCGGCGGGACTCCAGCTGAGAAAGGGACACGAGTGGCTTTGGGTCACTGGGAGCTGCGTTTCGCCACGGCCTCAGCGAGGCCAGCGGTGACAACCTGCCTGCCTGCCTGCCCTGCTCGCCCGGGCCCGGCTGCGGCGGGCCGGGAACTTCCTCCCTTAACTGGGCTTACTGGGATACATCTGATTCCCAGGGGGTTGCCGGAGGGGTAGGCAAAGGGACCTGCAGTTTTAGACTCAAAAATCACACACCCGCAATAGCGGCCGGGTATCGCTGTGCTCTGCCTGGTCCGAGCCCCACGGAGCATCTCGCTGTTCAACGGGAATCCCACGCTGTCCGGTGGGCATCCTGGAGCCCAGGACCCGGTGTCACCTTAGCGCTTGGCACAGGCAAAGTTCAGCCACCTTCGTGGAATGAAGCTCAGAGCACGATCCCCGGGTCGGGATGTTTGGAGTTCAGAGGGATGAGAAACCGCTTTTTGCGTTTCGTCCTGCATCTGGGGGCAGTTCACGTAGTTGAATACTTTAGGCAGTGTTTCCATTCAGTTCAAAAATGCAAAAGTACAATGTAAATTTGTATATTTTTTTATTTGAAAAGTTCATTGGTGATTACTGTATCTGTTGCACCTGCACCATGTTTAAACCTCTATAAATAGAGACTTACTAAGCTAACTATATGGCAATTTCTCATTATATAAACCTTTTTTTGTCTTGCTATTAATCTCCAAAGATGGAGGGGATCTTAGGAAAGTACTTGGGGCCAGATTAGAAACTCTATGTTCTCCTGAATAAAAAGTTATTTGCATAAATATTTCCTTTGTACAAAATGTACATCCTAGCTTCCTTATTCCTTACAGTTCAAAGTGAGAAGTTTACATTAGTCTTTATTGAATGTGTGAAGAATACTGTGCAAATAAAGTGCTGGAGTGTGAGTTAGAAAAGGCCACAGAAGGAAGGAAAGTTTGCAGAGGAAATGAAGAGATGGAGTATCACCATTATGAGCAACTCAAAGTCTGGGAAATTTATATTAAGCATATATAGGATTCTGCTTTGAATCATCTCTTTCCGCACACTTCTTCACTGGCCAAAAAGTTTCGCTTCTTTTCTTGGAAATTTGAGGAAGATACTAAATGAGTTTGATATTTCAGCTTTGTGTACTTTTAAATGGTAACTTTGGTAAAAAATCATGAAAAAAGAAACCAATATTTAACAACTTTAAGAGACAACACTCAATTTCAGATTTTGGGTGGTCATCTCTGTCTTTTCTTGCATAAAATTCTCGGGGGAAATTTAGATCCAAAAATCTCATCTGATCACACCCTCAGAAGATGGATGAATAAATTATGGTAATGTGATTAGTACCCAAATCTTACATTCTTTCATATTATATGTAGGTTTGAGCTACAATAATTACCCTTCAGGTCATGTATTTACACATGTGAACATCTTTGCATACAGATGTGCATACAAAAAATAGACATTTTTATATATGTGTGTGTGTGTTTCTACACACAATTATGCACACTGTTGAGGCCTAAATGTCTATGAAGGTATGAGGAGACTCACAATTGCAGACTGTGCATTGTCATACAGTATATAGGAAAAAAGTTTGAAGAAATTACTGCCCTTGTACAGCTGTGTTACCTGGCACATCTGGAACATTTCTCTCTTAGTGTGTTGAACATTTTCCTGCTGTTCAGTTTGTAGTTTCCCCTATTGTTCCAGGATTTTTGTATGTAAGCAGATGTCAGTATGCTCAATTACATAGGCCAATTAAACTTCTGTAAAAAACACTAGAATCAGTAAACAGCACTGCTTGCTAGAAATGTAGACATTCTGATTTGTCCCTTGTAACTATGCTACTAATGAATGCCAGCTCCTGGAAACACTTAATGATGAAAGCAAGTGTTTATGTTCAGCAGCAGTGCGTCCAAATTACTAAGCTGGTATCATTTTGTCTTTTGTTTTCTTCCTTTTGCTGGGAGAAAAGAAAAACGTCATCTTCTTTTTAAATACTCCCCACACTATTTCACCCCTGGTCTTTGGGCCACTGTAAAGAACTCTACCTGAATAAAAGACAGGATGAAAACAAATGACACAGGGAAATTAATTTTGATTTTTTTTTAATTACCTGTCCATGAAAAAATTGCTTGATTCAGGTATGAAATGTTCCTTTATGCAAACCAGAGAAAGGCAATGGAAGAAGAGCAAAATTTGCACAGTATTTCATATGTACTTTTATACTAGAATTGCCATTTATTATTCTTAATGAGAAGCAATTGACCTTGTTGGCCAATAGATTAGACTTATTAGGAAAACTATAGTTTGTGTGTGATAGCCTCATAATGGGTAACCACACCAACATCATATGAACTCAGAGAAGGATTTAATTAAAATTCATGGAACACTATTGAATTAAGATGAAAGAACAGCTATTTGCTTTCAAGAATTGAAAATGGCAAATGGCAAATGTTGTAATGAGGAACCATCACTGAGACAGTGGAGAATGCTAATGCAAGATTAACGATATCAAGCCCTACATGCAGAGGAAACATAATCTAGACCTAATTAGGAATTAATTTGAAATTTTTCATGAATGGACCATCAGTGAATTCCAGATGATAATAGTTTCATTTAAGTCTTAGAATCAAGTCTCGATTATAACGACTTACGAGGTTGCTGTATTTTCACAAAACCTTTTTATTAAATGTGATTCCTTAAAAATAACAACACAATGCTTAACCTATTTTTATGAGATCAGTCACACAAGTTCTTGATACTTTTTTTCCCAAGAAGACTCTGATTCAAAAGCATTGTCTCAGCAAGTATTTTTTTGAGCAATGTCAGACTGTTTATATAGGCAAACAGAACATCATTACCTGCAGATGCTGAGAACTGTCACAGACTGGCAGCTATGTGTTAGCAGTCAATATATTTGAAAATTAAACTATAATTCCTAGTTAGGCATTTTCTATATGGTCAGGGTGGCTAAACTTTAGAAGATCCCTACCAAATACTTAGAAAAATGGCTCAACATATGTCTTTCTTCAGCAAATACCTGTGAAAGTGGTAGTTAAAAAGCTACCATTTCTGAAGCCTTTGAGTCTTAAAAAAATTGCGGTTTTATTTTCTCAATGAACTTTGAGAACTGGGGTGGTGTTCTGCAGCCACAAGGGGACAGACCCTCTTCAGAAATCTTGTCAGAACTCACACTTTCATACTAGCCATGGGTATTAAGGAATTTGACCTCATTGTAAATATGCATTGTAAAGAAAATCTTTCTGCTGGTAAATTATGATTACCGGCTGGGTGAATCAGCAGTGGATGAATGACAATATGAAAGATATTGACAGTCCTTGCAAATATGATATATCCTTGCCTGAATGAGAAAGAAAAGCAGTTGTTTACAGAAATACTGGCATTAAAGAGCTGGGTGATTGCATTTTAGAGCAAAAATAGCCTATCAGTGATCAAACAAGAATTTTTGTTCCAAATTGTTGACCTAAATATTTGTCTTCAGATTCTGAAGCATTTTTCAAAAGGTGAGCATTATTTTTATGATACCACCAATATCCCGTTTGCAGGAAAACATTGAAAAGTGGTTGTACTAGCAGAGGACCGTGAAGATGACTGTAGCAGGCTTTCAAACCAATTTTCTCCTTTTTCTGGTTTGTCTCTGTCTAATCATTGCCTCTGACAACCCAGTTTTCTGTGAAACTGATCATCTCGCAAGTTATTTCAAACACATTTCATGTACTGCTGCAATATAGGTCAAGGAAGTCCTATGATAAAAGGAGATATACTCTTCTTTTTCTTCTGACATGAACATTCCAGCTAATGGAAAAAGTTCATCAAAAATATTTGATGTGTTCAAGTGTTGTTAAGAACATTACCATGTTTCTGCTTTTCACTTAATCAGTAGAGAAAACATGCCTGCTGTGTACAGTTAATTTACAAATGAATGAGTAGAAAACAAACCTCTATAAATACCTCTTCACTAATACAAATTAAAGTGTCTATATTCTCAGCACTTACTTAGAGATGCATGAAAACACACAAATATACATAAATCTGATCCATTTCTATCCCTGTTTTTTTAAGTCATGATAGAGCGTTTTAAATGTTCCTGTGGGCAGATGGAACGTTAACTTCAAGAGAGACAGAAATTAATATGTACAAGACTACCTACTATGAACCTCTGTTCTTCCCACCTTCCCTTTTTTATTTATTACACCTTGGCTCTTACATTGCGTGTGCTTCAGAACTGGGACTTCTCTTTGGGATGATCAGCACAACACTTCCTCTATTTCAGTATAGATGCTTTTAAAATAACAGTCCTCACTCAGCTCAGTGCCAGAGGAAGTTCTGCCTGTCTGTGTCTCCATCCATTTTCTTGATCCATTATCTACAGTGTGTTGAAGTACTGGTTTTTTTCTAATGCCAGTTCTCCAGCCATTTGGAGAAATCATCTTTATTCCAGAGATGTGAAATATCTAACTTCCTGTCACACTGAACTTGGAAACAAATGTAACAAGCAGGGGTGTCCAGCTTAAAGTCCTTTTACTTTTTTGTCATGAAAAAAAAAAGAGGAGTAATGCTTTTGTTCAGCTTTAAAAATGAAGGTTTACACATCCCCAAGTGAAAGTTTCCAAAAGGGATAATTGGAAAAGAAACCAGGCTTAGAACATAAAGAGGGATTTAGTGTACTTACTAATAAGAATGATTGCGTGGCACCCACAATGAGATAACTTCTTGTTACTCTTTATAAAATCGTAAGATTCTGACATTTCATCTTCCAAGTTAATTTTTGTAAGGGAAATAAAAGGGGTATACGTGATAAAACTTAATAACAATATGATTTTGTTTACTATAGTGTAATCCTTGAAGTGAAAATCTGTAAAAGGCTAAGATTTCTATTACGTGCAACTTGTAACCACCTAGCTCTTGAATTCAGTGCAACATGAGAATAAATCACAGAATGCAGATATGTCTCTACAAGAGAATCTAATGTGTGCTTAGATCAGTTTTACGTTAAGTAAAACATATTCCTTAAAACTCAAACATGACAGCCATCATTATAGTTTCTCCTGCTGCAAAAGAGAGAAGCTGTAGTCACTGTGTGGGCAGACATCTACAAAGCTCTGCTTTATTGCTATTCAATGCCTTTCCAACAAGAGGAAGTCAACCAGCCTCACACATAAAACTTACTCCAGAATGCCTCAGCACAGCTGCGGCAGTATCAGCAGAGAAAGAGCAGAAAACATTTTTGATAACTGAACTGGGGCCTTCCCCTTCACACTACAAAAAACAGGCCCCTACTACCAAAAATAATCACATTTTGCAGCTGGGGCTTAGCTTCATAGGATAGAAAATTGTGCCATTTTTCGGGTTTGCTATTGCATAATCTAGAGGGATCTGAGAACAAGCAGTTTTCAGTACAAATCTATGCAAAGTGTACAATTATAGGGCATGTAGTTGCTTGCACTTCTTTCTGTTTTCCCCTCTGGGAAATACTTTTCTCTTTCATACATGGCACTGTGCTAACAAGTCTCTTATCTTTTCTTTCACTTCAGCAGATTAAATAGCTAATGCAGTATACATAAGAAAGAATTTTATCAACTATGCTTACAGTGCTTGTTAATGGACCGCACATAACTTTGTTCTACTACTGACTTTAGCTCGAGTTGTCAATGTATAACATTCCCTCCCCATAATTCTACATTTGCAAAGTGGGCAGGTTAGCCTGCTGAAGATGAACAATAAAATGATGTTATTTGCACCTGTGGAGTTTGTTTTTAGAAAGGAGGATACAATATCCTTGCAGGATGTTGTGTCACTACAATGAAGAAATCTAGAAAACGTAGATGTCAGTAGCATTTTTAATGATTAGCACAGTAGCATCCCAATTTGTGCTGGAGAATGCCTATTCTTGGTGATCTCTTCTGACTGGTAGATATGGATTGACTTATGCTGTGGAGCAAGCAAGCAGTCACTTAGAAAGAGGGAGGCTTTCAGGAGCAGTTCATTCCTTCACTCTGTGTGTGCTGCACTGCATTGCTTCATACTAGAGTTAACCCCAGATTCAGACGTGGTGTGTAGAAGGATGAATCAAACTTTAATCAGAAAAGTGCTTCAGATTTATGCACCTTATAAGGTTAACCATAATAAAAGATTGTTATTTCGACTTGCTGTAAAAAAACCTGTAAAAATTAAAATGATGGAGAAATCTAAATCTATCAAAATAGATACAGTATTCGGTAATCACTGTCAATAAAGTTCTGATCTTGTGTTCCTGAACAATGGTAGATTGAATAGTATTGTTTTCAATTCCCTTCTTTGCAGTCAGAATGCAACAATTCTCAACTCTTAAAATCCATAGCCCCCAAGCATTCAGACAATACATGAAGTTTCAAATGGGCTTGAGCAGGGTAATTGTTATCTTATGCCTCCACAATCAACACTGAAAACTTCACCTCAGATAACTCTGGAATTGACTATGCCAAGCTTTCTATTTCTTGGCCAAAACAGATGTAAGGTATGATGGGGCAGTGCTACTGCTGCCTAATAATAATTTTAACCTGCATGGTAGATCTAAACTCTAAATGTTAGCAAGCCATGTGGATTTTTAGACACACATTGCAAAATCTATGTTTGCTTGCTTGTTTTTACATGAATAAAGCAACTTTCTGTATAATCGTAGTATATGAAATAGATTAAGCAGTGTTTTTGAGGTTTTAGGGAGGGGCATAGCCCAAATAAACTGTTTTCCCAAATCATTGAAATTTGACAAAATTTTAAGTGTCCAAAGCTGAGTCTTACAATGGCTGGTGGTAACCACCTATCAATAATTCCAGGTGGATCTGTGGTCTGTTTTGTTGGTAATTATTAGGTATTTCACAAGGTATTTGATATAAATGTCCTGTAAAAAAACTATTTGCACTTATGAAATGGGTAAATATATCCCTTTCCCAAAATACACTACTGTATAGATTTTAAAGTGTTCTCTGATCTCTGTAATAATGAAAATGATGCTGCTTCTTTGTGTTTAGTTGTTTAAAATCTTAAAGCTTTCTCTTGAAGGTAAAAGAATAGGCAGCTCAGAGATAGAAATAGTCTACCACATTCCTGGTTTTCCTATTTCTGATAAGCTCTAGTTACTAGTATAAAACTTTTGTTTCAGTAATAGAGAAAAAAAATTAATAAATGGGAAAATTTAAAAAAAAGCTAGGCAGTATGAAAGAAGGTGGCAGAAAGAGAAGGTACAGGAAAGGAAAATTTGGGCCTCTGATGCATTTCAACAGGGGCACACCCTGCAGTTGTCCACATTCCTTCCTCTTTCATGTGAGCTACAGAAAAAGCATGGCCATAAAATGGGTGGAAGTAGCCAGCTGAGAAAGGATGCAAATAATTTGATAGGACAAGATGAAAATTAACATCTTGAAGAAATGAAACTTTAAATCTTTCCTAGGTCATGCTTTTATGAAAGGGCAAAAAAAAGAAAAAAAAGCATTAATATTAATACTATTAAGAGTAGGCAGCAATGCTCTAGGAAATGGCTGGGGCTTACAAGTATAATATTACATTTATTAGACAAGGGCTGAACCTGTAAATCTTGCAGTGTATAAAAGATTGTTATAAGCAGATCAGATAAGAGCAGAAAAAAGGTGATTTCATTTGTAGCAAAAGTGTTTAGAGATGGTGAACACTAAATAAAAGTATGGGGTAAAGAACCAGAAAGAGCTCCAGCTCCTATGGCCTTGGACATGTTCTGTCTGTAGCAGTGTGAGGTACAGTCAGTTCTCTCTCATGGAGATGCTTCTTGATGTCTCTGTAATTCTCAAAATCTTGTCATCTGCCCTGCTGAAGCATTCTGATGCATGCCACTAAAGTCACACATCTTCTTGGTACTCCAAAATATCCTGATGAGGACTAAGCAATGGGCATGATGGCACTCACTAGGTTAAGGAATGCCACCACGGTGCCAGACCACAACTGATGTTACCTGCAGCTGTGGCAGTCTTGTGGAGGCAACACCAAGTGACCCAAATAGCCGGCAAAGTTTTCCATAGGATTAAATGTTGGGGTGAAATTTTTGTGTTCAATTTCTCATCCAAGTCCAGTGTAGGGACTCAGTGATGGTAGCTGAAAGAGCTGTTTGTCAGATTCAGTATCTTCTTTCTGTAATTTTTTTTTTCCAGAGTAGAACCAATTTTTTAATTAATTAGTATTAGTAAAACTGGTAATCAAAATACTGTGTACAGTTGTGCTATTTCTGCTCCAGCTGCAACAGGAATGTTTGTTTGTGCATGTTAATGATGCCACTAAGCAGAGGGGTAGCAACAAGGTTAAAGGGAAAAAATTATCCTCTTAAATATTGCATAAATAACTGACTTTTTACAATTTTTGGTTAGTGGGATGAAACATCCAGTGTTCAATGCTTTAGAAGAATGCCCTTTTTCTAAACTAAAGAAAGTGTGAATTATACTCCATTGTTGTACAGCTTACACAGCTGTGGAAGGATTGGAATCTGATGCATCCCAAAGAGAAATGATGTAAACTGGAAACATGACATTTCAAGGGAAAAAAATAATTACACTGGAAAACAGGAAAAAAATCTAGTTAATTGTCTGCATGAAGTTGAATTTCCAAGAAGAAACAAAGCAAAAGAAAGCCCAACAGATGTTTTTGTGAATGCTTTTTAAACTTGCTGTCAGCACCTTCATTGGGAAACACCCAAATTCAATGAGTAAATGAGTTTGGAATTAAAGTGAGTATATTCATGAATTTTAGTATATTTTAGTAATTTCACAAAAATAGTCAAATCATGAAGTTTCAGCCCATGACATTGACTCCTGTGTAACTGTTTGGAAAAGTCTTTATAAATTAATAAACTTATGAAGGCAAACATTTATGGTTATAAATTGTAATTATATAGTGATAGGTGTAAATTATTTGAAAAAAATATCAGAGCTGAACAGATGCCAGTGGCTGAAACTGTCCCAGTAAAATTGCCAGTGTGAGGAGTTTTTGGTACACTGGGCTTATCTGTGGTTCAGCTTTAGCCCAAGGAAGCCTTTCTCTGAAAATAGCTCTGTTTTAGGCATACTTTTTATGAGAACTGTGAATACATTGTTTTCAGCCTTGTGTAAGCTTTCCTTCACATGTCATAAACCCTTGCATCTCTTTCATTAAACCCGGTGTTTGTTACAAGAGTAATTGTAGGCCCTGGCTGGGTTTCTCTTCCACCAGCTCTCCTCCTCCAGCTCTCTTCCTCCAGCTCCAAAAAACTCCAGTTATTTTCCTTCATTTCTCCTACTCTTAATTTTCCATCAAGGCCATTGAAAACCTGAAAAAAAATTCAAAAAGTCCTTAGAATAAAACAAAGAGTGTTTTTCTAGATACCTTTTAGACAATATTCAAATCAATAAATTTAACCATAAACTCCTAAAACAATTTTTGAACAGCAATTTTAAGATGATAAGAAAAAAATTTTATTCGCTATACTTGGAAATTCACATTAATTTTGTTCAAAGATAAGTTTTGTGAAAGTATTTCTGTAAATTAGCCTGTGCTGGAGCATGTGCTCGTGTGTGTGCATGTCCAAAATAGTAGAAGACAGTTGTGGTTTTTTTATTAATAATGTAGCTGGTGCATAATTTTTCCATCAAGTGTCAGCATCTCACAGCACGAGAAAACAATATATTCAAAAAGGACGTGACAGAGGGAAGAATATTAAAAAGTTTTACTGTAGAAAGGGAAAATGTAGAAAGGGAAACTTACTAAGGGAAAATGTGATTTTTCATGACAGTAATAGCCCATCAATCGTTGTTAAATCAGGTATATATTTAACACTACGAGCATCTTAGATTGAATACCTCTTTACATAACAACATTTAGTTTTACAGGTAACATACAGTTCACCCCCATTACCAAAACCTCACCCCATAAAATTCTCTGAGAACTGAACTTCACCAAAATGAAGGTAGACTGAACAAACGAAGTGAAAAGGTCTGGAGACAGTTATTTTCTTCCTGAGTAGATATAACCCACTGAAACTGGCACAAATCTTTACAGAGGAAGGGAGAAATGCCACTGTCAGATTATCTGTGCCCTCAATTTTCCCTGTAAGCATCTGCAGAGTTCTGTCTTTATCCTCCCTCCACTTGCTTTAATACCTTCAATTGTAATGATGCATATGTTAAAAAAAAAAAACCACAACAAGCAAAATGTTCCCACCCCCTGCCCAAATGGAAACAGCCACCTGCAGCATGACTGCAGTTAAGCTTTCAGTGGACAGAGACAAGTGCCAGGCAAGCTGACCAATACTATTTGCCTTGTTATACAGCTTCCCATCTGCCTGTGTCCATCTGCTGCCTTGTCCATTATTCAAGGTACTGATAACAGTCACCATCTTTTGCTTCCACATTGGAAGCAGAGTTTAGCATGAAGAAGCCTCAGGTTCACCATAACATTAATAAATATAATTGCAGCTAAAACACTCTTTGGGGGTGTGGGGTTGGTTTGTTTTTTTTTTCCGTTTGGCCACATCAGATTCTCATGCTGTGTAGTTGCAGTTCACGACAATCTTTGAAAAATCTGCACTACCTATTTTTAATGAAAATTCCTACCTCCTGCTGGTTTGGCACAAACTGAGGGCCCCAATACAATCTAATTTGCAGACAGATGGGGAAAAATATGTGTCTTTTCAATGACCAAACATGTTTAGTTCATGACTAGTAATTAGGTTCTGATTTTCCCATCAAATGGGAAAGAAATTACTTAAATTATTGTTTTCAAATCTTACGCATGTCTTCAAAAACTGTCAATAAGCGTAAGAAGTATTACATTTTTAAAATTAGGATTGCTTTGTTGAAATTAAACTGCAAAAATTAAAGGATCCCTTTCAGCATCGGGCCTCTTGCTGATCCTGAAGGCCAACAAGCTGAGCACAGTCTCTCCTGCCTCGCGAAATCTTATGTTTTGCTCTGCTTGTGCTGAGTGCTGGGAGTGGCACTTAAAATCATCCAGTTTTTCAGTGGAAAGCATCTTTTGAGTGGGGAGAAAAAAGTGCTTTCAATGGGTGTTCCACTTGCAAAGAACAGCTTGCTGAATGTCATCTTGCACTTAAAATCACTGAAGCTGCCTATTCAGAGCAGAATGTGTCTGCTATCCTTAACTCCAAATCTGGGCCGATGCAATCAGTCCCTTTCCCTTAACTTAATGGGCAGATCTACATCGACTTCAATGTCAGATTAATCAGACTCTAAGCTCTTCAGGGAGAGGAATTGAATTTCCTGTGATATGTGGAATCTTGCTTGCTGTCAGAGGTTTAATTCAGGGTGATAGAAGATAACATCACCACCCCTCGGAATTCATTTAATTAAGTAGAGAAGAGAGTATTTTAATTATAACTTCTGTCATAAGGCCACAGTTTAAGTGGAATATTTAGGCTAAAATAAAATATCTCAAGCATAAACAGGTATTTATGGATGCTCCACAAATCTGTCAATCAGCACTGCATATAAATCAAGTCTGTTTCCTCAGTAATAGGTTGTTACTTATAAATTTCACATTCTCTGTTATTTTCTTTGCAAAGGAAGGTATTTAGAAGAAAATTGTTTTTGTGTTGTCAATTTCTCTGCCTCTGTATTCATGTCTTGAATATTACATCACAAAGTAAATAAATAATTCTGCTTTATCCAGTAATATTGAGAATGGTGACACAGTGCAGCATTATTACATAGCTGTATTGGGAAAAAAAATCTCACTTTAGGGTTAGACCTTGCAAATTCTTAATGTGGCATGAAGTACCTTTTTTTTTACAAGAACTACTTTTAAAAAACAGTGACACCAGTTGCAAAGTTTTTTACTATATGAAATGTCAGAGTGGGTGGATTTGCCTTTTATACAATGATCTATTTTATCAGGAGCCTTTAAAATAAGTGCTTGTACTGCTCAAGGGAGATGCTGCACTGCAAGGTCTGGAAAAGTGTCATTGTCTGTAGGCATGATTAAAAAAAATCTAATATAGATGTGCTGCCACCTGTCTTTTTTCCAAAGAAACTGTCACAGCCAATCCATATTGAGGCTGGGAGTTAAGTTCCCAGCTGTTGTGACCCAATTTAGTGTCTAGCTTCTGTTTACACTGATAATTAACTTTTCAATTGTCATAAAAGGTTTCAGATTGAACTACTGTGAAAAGAGGTAAAAATAGTGGATGTTACACTTCTCTGGGGCAAACAGGCTTCGATTTATCACAGGATGGTGGTTGGGTTGGAAAGGACTTAGAGGTGATCTATTTATTCTGGCCTTTTTTTTGTTTGACAAAATATGTAAGTTGCTTTTTGCTCTTGAAAAATTATTCTCATTGGGAAAAACTCCAGCTATTTTCCTTTGTTTTTTTCTACTATTAGTCAAAGAGAAAAAGGCTGTAATAGTGAAATAAGTGCAAATTATTTAGGAAAGGAAAATATAATAATTGTGACACTTGATAAAAAGTTAATGCATAACTATTAGCACCTGATGAGCCTATTAGCTATATTGATGCAGAAGATCAGTTTCGTCTATTATGAAACTGTTTTCCCCCCCCAGATTAATGAAATTGCTAAATTTGATTTCTGTGCAGAATAAGATGAAAAGATAGCCGTAGAATTGTGTAAATACTGCCAATGCTTTCTAAATGCATTCAATCAAGCTAAAAAAACCAAACACATTAATTTTTCCATATTTCTCTACCATGGAAGACAAAGAAATTATTGGTTGAAGCTTCCCATCAAGTGTTTGGGAAAAGTATCCCAAGGAGCTGAGAAGCCTGAAGTGAAAGTACTCACTTTTGAGGTAGCCATGTTTATTAGATGGAGATTTTCAGGGTCCTAAAAAAGTGAAGAGGGCTCTTTAAGCCTTTTTAATTAACAAACCCAGCCATTGATCACACCTCTCTCTTCATTATTGGAAAAGATCATGTATGTACAGTGAATTGCTCAGCAGTGACAGGATAAAATAAAAATTTTCATTCTGCCACTGTCAGGAGTTTAATTCTCCTAGGAACTATGCTTCAGGTAGAGGATTTACATCCCAGACAAGCAAACGTTATCTGCAAGACAGAATCTTCTAGAACGCTCTAACCCTTTCAGGACTGGAGCAGCCAGAGGGATTTTAATTGTTGGACGATAGAAAAAAGGCACAAGGTCTGGAATATAGATCTACAAGATTTGTGCCCATCTTTACTCATAAAAGACACTCAAGCACATGCTTACAGCAACCTCAGTGGGATACAGTCATGTTTTAAGTGGATATCAGTAGCGTTTTGAATCAAGGTCCATAAGCATATATACTTAGTCATCACACAATGATTAGTTCTAGTTTAAACAAAAGCTTCAATTTTGAGATGCTACTGACTAGGTAGAAAAATGCCTTTTCAATTATTTAAAAAAAAAACCCCAACACTTACATCTTTATTGTCCTAAGACCCTCAATATGTCAAATTGAATGCTTTGGAGTAAGAGGCTGGAGATCAGTCACCAAAATTCATTGTCACCCCAGGCAGTATACTCAGCCAATAATGAGAGGCAGACAAGCACCTAAGTGTAATTATCTCAGTTATGGTTTCAATGTACAGACTGGTATAGAATAAAAGCGCAGTGAAAGCTACATCACACACTGAAACATGGGAAGCAGTCAGTAAAGAGGGGAACAAAAAACTTTTACTCACCAAAGGAAAGTTTTCTCTACTAGCTAGTTATATATAGGCCTTGGCCTAAGGGTTGCTGCAAGCAATATATATTTATTCAATGAGGGGAAACAATCCTGGTTTTCGTTGAGAAGAATGGGCTGATTATTTCCTGTATAACCATGGATTAACATGAGTTTTGGACCAAAAGAATAGGTTCCTGTGGATATCCTCAAAGGACTGAAGGGAAAGAGAGGAGGTATTCCAATAAAGGCTAAGAAGGGGACAAGTAGAGATCTAAGCATAGCTGGAGATACACTGTGAAGGTGCTTGCCCATAGGAAGCTAAAAACAGCTTAGTGATGGGCAAGATTTTAGGTGGAGACTACTGAGCAGGTGCAATATGAGGCAGGAGGGAAAGACCCAAGCCACAGATGAAAAGCAGACTTAGTATTTGCATGAGTAAGGGTGAAAGATTTTTCCTACGTAACCTTGCCTAAGGTACACTAGCAAGGTTTTCTTTCACTTCTGCATGTATATCTCTTTTTTTGGTAATGATTTGTAACTGTGCTGCTTTGGGATGTTGTGAATGAATGCTTGTATTTGCATTCTACTCTGAGGTTGAATGGGATTTAATTCAACTGGAACTGCATGACATTGGTAACCTAAAAAAATTCCATGTACTGGATTACCTCAATAAATCCCTGCCTGCTTAGCACATATTCCTATACTCAGAGGGTAACAGAACAGACAGCATTTCAGTAACACCAGTCACATGGAGAGTTTGCACCACAGGCATCAGGAGAAAGTCATGGTTAAATGTGAGGCTTGCAGGGAAAATGTCAGTGTCATTATTGGTTTCCACTGCATTAAAGGCTGAAAGAATCTTTTAGGAAATAGAACAAAGCCACATGCTCTGCAAGCTGCTCTGCAACTTTAGAGTGAAAACTACATAGGAGATGAGGCATACATATTTAATGAACCAGTAAAACTACAATATGAGCTTCCAATGCAGCAAGCTCTTTCCAAAAGCTTTGCAATACATTGCCCTTAAAGCCCCCAGGGGTTTTCTCCTTTTTGAACAGTGGAATGACATGAATATCAAAAGCAGGAGATTATGTAAAAGGAAGAGAGAAGATGTTTCATTCAAAACCAAAATGGGAAAATCAATGTATTTAGCTGACATTTAGACTTCATATTTATCTATAATATGAGAGTCCATAATCTGGAACTGCTCTTCCATCCTCTTACTCTGCCTTTATTTCTGTACCTCCCTGAAATTGTAAGCTTTAGGGTAGATCTCTGATGCTCAGTAATACAAAGAAAAGGCTTTTTGTTTAACACTTCTGTGTTCTGCAATCATTTATAAAAACAAACTAATGTATTGTTTATTAACTTTTTAGTTGTTATTATTACAGTATTTCTTGCAAGATGCTGCCAAGATTGTATTTGCTAATTATAACAGCAGAGTTGAAAAACACACTAAGGGCCATCATGCAGAAAACAAACTAGCCAAAATAAGGAATAAATGGATGCAAAGACAGATAAAATCGCTTGCTTAAATAAGCAATTTGCTTGTGACAATGGCTGCAGAAAATGTGGGTCTTCCTGAAAAGAAATAGCAGACCTAACAGTCTATCAAGTTTTGAAAAAAAATTAGTCACGAATCTGAAATCTGCAGTTAACCTCACTCAAATTTCACAAATCAAAGTCCCACATGTTATCTGGGGAAAAACTAAAACCATGAAACAACCCACGTTCATCTATTTTATTTGTTTTATTAAACTACTTCTTCATCCTCACTAGCTCCCTTCAGCCTAGTGATATCAGTCCCCTGATCTTGAAATCTGTAATGTTCTGTACAGAAATGAGCTTACAGACAAAATCATCTGTGAATCAAATGACCCTCTATAAGGAGATTGTCCCTGAGGGAAATAGTCTGTGGTAAAGAGAAAGCATCATGTGTTACATAAGCCCTAAGTGTTAGTTGATGCCTTGAGTCATGAGCAAGGCACTGTGGCAGACTCTGGATAAAATGTACTAAGAAACTTGAACAACTCTGTGTGGATAGGGAACATTAAACACTCTCAATAAATATAGAAAAATTAACCAAGATAATTCCTAGATCCATCCTGTACCTTCTGAAGATACATCATCTGAAACACCAGAGCCTATGGTCAAAATCTCTGCACAGTGTTCCAGCATATGAACAAAGCAGATCATTAAATTCAACAAGATTTTAAAACAATTGTTTCCCCACTTAATTTTGAATGCTATGCAATAAGGATAGGGTCAAGATACATTTCACCAAGAAGCAGGCAAAACCTAGCATATTTTTCTTGGTATGTGGCTTGTACATCTATACAAATGGAGGAGTAAAAGGATTGGGCCTGCCACCACCAGGGAGTAGCTCACTCCATTCCTTACACTTTATGAACTGGAAAATACAGTATAAAGCACTCCTGACTACTTATTTTGTGAGAAACTCTACTCTGCTAGTGGAGAGTGTTAATTGGAAATGTGGTGCAGTTTCTTTTTCAAAATTCCAATAATACTGTGTAGAAAAGTGGGAGTAAAGGCAAAGAAATAAATTAAAGATCTGTGACAGGTTTTCATTTAAAAAAAAAAATTACCCCACAGAAATTGTACACTCTTTACTGTCTGGCGTACAATATTTGGTTTTAGTCTTCGAAGCAGATCAACAGGAAAACAAGTTGATTTTTTTTTTCTGCTCTGCAACTGGCAGACGGCAGTGTGCTCTCCCATCTCGTCACTGGGGTTACGGTTACCTGTAGTTGAACATCTCCAGCAATGCAAGTAATTTCTTGGTCTTATGTACACCCACAGTGTTTTCCTCCTGGTGCAGAACAAGCTGGAACAATATATTTGTTTTTAACACCAATGTCATGGGCCAATGCCATGACACGTCACCACCTTGGCCATTCCTGTCTGGCCCAGGAAAAATAGAATGAGAAGTCAAGCTGCTCTTGCTGGGAAGAGGGATGGGCAGGTATTTTTTGAGGGTCTTGGTCCAGCTTAGATACAGAAAATGGGTCAGTGTGAAATACAATGTCTCTCATCTGAAATACATCCACAATTTAGACTTTTAGTTTATTTGTGTCTGTTTTCTACACCAAGGACCTTACTTGCTTGTGATACTCTGAAATGTTGAATGGGAAGGGTGGAGAGAAAATACTGACTGTAATAGACAGTAGGAGAAGAAAGGACCCTGTAAATAACTACTACATCAGAGCACGAAACATTCTGCCCCTCCAGCCCCAAACAAGAAAAGCAAAATCCCTTCCAAATGCAAGGAATTAAATAGTGTTAAGGGGAATACCATCCAGGCCTGTCAGCTATCCTTTCCTTGGATACAAGGGAGATACTTACCAGAGGACATTTCATTCTTTCTCTAATGTTTATTCGTTAACCAAGCATACTCATTAATTACATCTGTCCCAAAACTCTTGCTGGGATTAGCAGTCACTCAGAGATGAACAATATGAGAGCAGAATAGGAAAAACTGTCATAAGCAACTCTTACCAAAGTACATTTAAAATTAATGGGTCTAAGCAATGATTTCTTTTCTAATGAGAATCGTTAAACATGAGATTGAATTTTAGAAACAGGCATAGCAGACTGTCAATGGTTTCAAAACATAAGCAGCAATTTGAGCAGTTATTCTCTAAGCTGAAAAAATGTATGGGGAAAAAGTCTTAAAAATGTTCAGCTGAGTATTTTGCAAACAACTTAAGTCTACAAATGAAAATTATAAAAGTTCTTGTCTTGTGATTAGCAATTAAAATACATTTAAATTTTAAAATACATTTAAATTTTAGCACTTTGCAATATGAAATTGTGGTATTCAGTCAAAGGTTAGACTTGATCCTGGAGGTCTTCTTGAACCTTAATTCTAGGATTCTAAAGTGTACCTAGGGAAAATGAACCAAGTGAATATATGAAAAAACATAATGTTTTCACCGGGAAGAACTTATAATCCAAAGATATCATAGAAAGGCAAGAAATGGATGATAAAAACAAACAAAACCAAGTGAAAGGCAGCTGTACTTATCATGTTCTGTGGACTCCAGTCATTCATTATCAACCAAAAAAATAAAACCCTATGCATTAAAATCGTATTTAACAATTACAGAAAAATGGAAATAGAAAGCTTGGGGAGGAGTAAGCAGTCAGTGGCACTTAACAAAAGTTGAATGAACAAATGTCAGAATACAATGAAGTCTCTAGCCAGCTTCTAATTCCCTTGCTAGTTCCTTTAGCTTACAGCCCTTATTTGACATCCTCAAAGTGATATAATATACAATAAATACTAGTAAATAAACTTGGGATTTCAGAATATGCTGAATCAATTGCCATCACTTTTATTTTATTCTATTTTTTATTACCCACCTCCAAATATTTTAGTGGGAGATGCAAACATTTTTGAAATACAATACAAATCTTTACAAATAGGAGGGATAGCTTGTTCTGATGGAAGTCTTATTGGGACACTGATAGTTACCTGACATAGTAGTTTAGGTGCACCAGGCTCTAAATATAGTAGTTTTTAATAGCCACATGAGTGTTTGTTTCCTTGCTGCCTGTGTAAACAACCCTTTGCTAAGAACAAAATACAAACCCAATCCTCCATACATCCAATATTTATCATCTCTGAGGAAGTTTCAGAGTTCAAAAAGCAGCATTTTTGTTCATACAAGATGTTAAAGTTTTGAAAATAAACAATTAAAAAAGAGCTTTTGTCTAGTTGGCAGAGCTATAAAATTACTTTTTTTATTTACTTACTGAGAGAATGAGCACCACAAAATTTGATGTGTCTTTCCTGAACCAAGCTAGCAACTATGAATTGTATACATCTATTTTTCACTATTTTGTCTACAGTACTACAAGAATATGGGGGATGATTCTGTCTGGGTTTCACTTTGATTTTGCACTGAGGTAATTAAAGCCATGATAATGATACACAGTGATGAAGAGATACAAGTTGTGTTTCTCAGAAGGAATAGAAACTACCAGTATTGATATTTAACAGTGGGAAATCCCACTTATATTTGTGAATATGAATAATGTTCTAATGGAACAAATTCTGACTAAATCCAGAAGTGTCATGAGATATTGCAGCTAGAACACAGCCTGAAATCAGATCCAGACATCTTGGCTGTCATTTTCTAGTGCATTAATTAGCATGTTAATCTTCCCTTCTGAACTCTTAATGAGGCCCAGCTTCCTCTGCCCACACAAAGGGAGAATCCTTAATATGACTTAATCGTTAACAGAAGTGTGAATCAGTACATTCATTATCCTTAATGTCAGTCCTTTTCCCAAAGCAGGAAACTAAGAGAGCCATAGCGAAAAGGAAGAACTTCTGGAGAGAAGAGCCTGGAGACATGCTGACCTTTTCCCAACAGCTGATTTAGGAATTAATTACGAGGACAATACCATTTTGCTACAATAATCTTTAGCAACTGATTTGCGTCAGAGTCACACCTTAGGGAGACTGTAGGTTCTCTTCAAGGCATCTATGTTTCATTAGCAGATGTAACTCCAAAAGGTTCAAGTAATTCCTGTAAAAGGTTGAGAAACAAAGTCTGAGCAGAAAGAAAGAGAAATACAAGTGGAATTTCACAAGTCCCTGTGGACTGTCAAGGCAGTAAATTAATTTCATATATTCCTAACCCTTTCAAGATTAAAAGTGGTGGGCAATATTTTTCTCCTACAGCAGACTTGCAATTTTAAATGTCTGCAATGGCAAATTGCATAGAAAGGATTAGTCTACATTGCTACCAAGCACTGCTGTTTTATGAAGCCTCTGAGGTCTCCTACCACTCTCTTCACTGCCCTAAATAATCACCTCTGTGCCATCTAGTGCCTTTCCTGGATGTGGTCTTCCATCTGATACCCACCACACCCTTTCTCCACCAGTTTAAGCAGTTCTTTGGTATTTGGTGACACATGATGACAAATGAGACATCAGTTCTGCAAAACATTGAAATGCTGTTGTGCTCTTACTCTCCTGAAAAGTGCACCTGAACATATGCTGGTGTAGATACTGTCCTTCCTGAATAAAAGAAAAGAAACTAGCAGCCTATACAGGTATTAATAAACTCTCTTCCTCCTAAATTCTCCATCTTGCACTGATGCTCACACACTTAATTACATTAGACCTGCAGAATAGTTTAAATACATGTTAGATGATGATCTTTTGCAGATAAGGCATACATTTGTCCAAAGCTAGGCAATTATTTATTATCTTTGAACAATTTCAACTAATTGAATATTTATGCAACTCTACACTTTGTCCTTTATCTTTGCATTGAATGAGTCTACTTAATTTATAGCAACTAGTACACCATAGAAATAAAAGGAATTTTGCCTACAATCAATGACTTACATTTTGACTTACATTTATGATTTTGTCAGGTTGGCTGTCAAAGATTTTTAGTTTTGATCTATGTGAGGCTCAGAAAATTTATTGCTATTCATGTGAATGGTAAAGTACAGTATTCAAATTTAAAGTGGGAAATGGCTTGAAACCAAGAAGAGAATTAGAGAGAAATTACTGAAATTTTTAGGATCTAAAAAATTTTACAAAATTGTTTTACATAGATTTGACTTACATAAAGAATTCAGCTAACAATTCAATCCTGAGAGCAATATTCACAGCCATTTCTGAATTTGAAGAGAAAAGAAAAATTCAGATTCTTGTCACTACAGATAAAAGTTTATTTTATATATATTTTTTCACATCTAAAATTAGTAACCTTTAACCTAACGCTTCATACTGCATTCGATTTACAGTTTCATCTATTTTATTGCAGACACACAATTATCTGGCCAGGAATTTATGCAATACTTTACCAAAGAATTTGAAGGCACTTTTAGAATGAAAAACATCTAAATGCTAAAATGCTAGTAAATACAAGTACAGTATAATTTTTACCAGTCTTTTAATTTTCATTATTTTATTTTTGTTATTTGTGAAGTTTTTTTCACTCATTTTATATAGCAAAAACAGAGTTCTGATGGTGCAAATAACTTGCTGAAGGCTCACTATATTTTTATTACAATATCTAAATATAAAAGGGATTTGGAAATAGTTCTTCTCATCCATATTTTCAGCAGTTGCTGTGCTGAAGTGCAGGTGACAGCACAGGATAGAGAAGCAGAGTCTGAAGAAATGCTGACAGAAACTACGAAAATATTATAAAAAGTGTAAATAATTATATAAAACTACAAAGTTATGAAATTTTGCTGTAGCATTTATGAGGCTTTCTCCATCTTTTCTGTCATTATTTTATGACTGCTAGTTAAGGAAATATGAACTCTCTTGATTGTTGTTTACGACATTCCAAAAACTTCGATATTCCTTGAGTACACAATACTTAAAAAACAAACCTACCACAGACAGAAAACATATTAAGTCAAGATTTCTAAAGTTAAGAAAAGCAAACATAGGGGCCATCACTGTCTAACTACAGACCTGAATGACATTTTCCAGTGGTCCCCCTACCTCATTCAGCACACAGCTGGGTAGTGCTCTGCAGACAGACAGCAATTCAGTATTTTGGCAATGTTTTTCCCACAATGTTCAGGTAATACATTGTTATGCATTATTTATCACATTTACACTAAGCTATAGAAACACCCTTCTAAAGACAGAATGGTTTATTTTCTCAAGATCTTTTATGCTTCCTGTGAACTCAGCGCTAGGATGTTTCACACCTCACTTGATATATGAAGAGGAGAATACAGTCAGAAACTAAAGAGAGAGGTTTCTATTCATTTATGCATCTAGCCGGAGTTGTCTATAGCTTGTTTTCAAAGTATCTAATAAATGCTGGAATGTCACATTCTGAATGCAAAAAACCAAGGTCTCTTCTGCTTAGCTTGTGCTTGTGGAAGAGCATAAGTGAATTCAGCTTAGCTATTAGCATTTAATGGTCTCACTTAGCAAAACTACACTTCGGTGAACAAACACAGTGTGATTATATAAACTATCATCCTGTGTAACTAGCACACTGTGTGCCCACAAGAAAAACAGTCATGATTGGTACAGTCTTCTACCAAAATTGCAAGAATGACGGTGACAGCTGCAAGAGCCTTTCATGGCCACAGGTATTAGCTTCTTGCAAACACTCTGAGGTTGTTACTGCTTTTTCTGTCACTCAACCCACAGAGCAAAGTGCAGTGCCTTCATTGTGTTGTACTTCAGGGCAGATATGATTGGAGATTATCCTCACAGAGCTTTGCTGTTTTCTGGCTTTATTTGTTAACATTACCGAGAAAGCTCCACATTTTCATTTTTCCAGTCTCTGCACAACTGATCTTACTCAAGCCCTCTGAAAAAAACTGTTGCAAAAACAAGGAATGGAAATTTGTAGCCTGAATGTCTTGCTTTCCTAAAAGTAAGAAAGAATTACAGTAAGCGTTGTAGACAAGCCTAAAAGGACAAGTTGCAGGCCTTTTCCATTTTCATTTTGGAAATTTCCATTACCATTTGATTATCAGCAATGCATGTGTGCTGCCACAGTACAAAGGAGGATGGATTTAGAATTGTCCTTCTAATTTTTCTTACGTAAACTTACTAAGTTTCAAGATGCAAACATACAATTTGGTTTTATACTTGGTTTTACTGCATTAAGATTTAAGCAGCTTTCTTGTATAGCACTTAAATTTAAGCAAACATTTCTTCTGCAAGACAGTGAGTTAGATATTTGATTCTGCCCTCATAGCAACTTATTCTTGGGAATTGGTGTTTATATGGATCTTATATTGTGACAAAACGAGCTGTCGACAAGATGCAATCACTCTACAATACAAAGATTGAAATATTTTTGGGACTTCAAATATAACACTATACAAAATCAAACAAATACAATTCACTTCGTTAGTCAAGAGAAGTACCAGAGACCTTTTTGTTCACCAGATAAATTTTTGATTCTGTCAAAATTCAGAGATTCTGTCTAGCACAAGCAGTTGTAATGATGTTGCCTCAAAGTAGTACATTCACGTTTTGTAACAAGTACTGCACTCTTTCATGTTTACCACCTGCACCTGACAGCCTCTAAGTTTAGGAGGAAGACCTGTCTACACTTGAAGAATGGGTGTGAATATGAAAATTAGGACTTGTAGATTGAACCTAATCAAACAGCCAGGCCTGGTATATTCTATAATTTTGTCACAACAAACTTCTTCACCAGTGCATTGTATCTCCTTCTCACATTTTCAAGTTTTAGCCATTGCAAGCCATTGCATCTAACTAGAAAAGCATATAGTTTATGATAAGTAGGTCTGTAGCCCTGGTTCGTGCCTGAGATGTTTTGGTTTTCTGAAATTCTTTTCCCGGGGCATTTTCTGCAAACAAGAGAAGTGTTTTTGTAACTGTAAACTTTGTTTACATTCTTTCACCAGGAGGGACTTCTTGATGTCCCTCTTGTCTGACCAATGTGATTGAAGAGCTTTTTCTTTGTTTCACCAATTGAATTGGTCTGTGTAAAATAGCATATAAGGGAGACACACCCCAAAAATAAAGGAGTCATTTTCAGCCTTCTGAGGTTGGAATCTTGTGTTGTCGTGGTGTACAACAATGTCATAGGTCAAAAAAGGTAGTTAAAAAAAAAAAAAGGAAAAAGGTTTGACTTCCCATACGTATTACTGAACTTCCAATTGAGTGTAGAAAAATTCTTTCACTTCTAAAACACAAATCTCTGAAATTCTCTTTCTCTTAGCTGAGGAAAATGCTTCTTTCCCTATAACTTTGCTGACCCATGGTCTGGTCAGCATCCATTTTGCTCCTAAAGGATTGTTTAGAGGATTTAATGATAACGCTTTTAGGGGGAGAGAAAGTACATTTCTCTATATTACAGAGGATGGTTGCAGCTGTGCTCCCGAATTTCAGAACATTTGAATTGCTTACAGGGAACTTGAACTACTTACTGTGAAACTGACTTTTAAAACTCAGCAGTTTTACCCTACTTCAGTTTTCCTTTGATCTGCCGAATGCCCAACCTGCAGTATTTTTAAGTGTTCATCAACGAACTTTCAAATTCCAGTCCAATTAATTTCTTGCCCTACTTTGACAGAGCTTCTCATATAACTCCATCTGTCTCACTATGAATGAAAGACTAGTTTATGAGACTAAGACTGAAAAGAACTATCATAACAATCTTTTTTTACCTACTGAATATGATTCAGACTCAAGCATTAGTTCCAGCACATAAAACAAGTTAAAACCTCTCTATACGTCTTTCTAGAAGCTTGTCTTCAGTGGATAAAATTTTAATACAGTGACAAGATTTCTCCATAGTTTCAGTTGAATTAACAGCTATTGTAATGGTTAGCCCAACTGAATTAATCAAGCTAGAAATGAAGTCTATTCTAATTCAAATTTCCAAAAGTGATGTAAGTTGCAAAAGCTTAACAGGCATTATTAAATCACTCAGAAGAGGATGCCTGTGTACAGAGAAATGGGAATCTGGATGAGCAGTGTAAGACTGAAACAGTAACCGGTGACATTGGCAAAACTAGACTTGGATTTTTACCTGTAACACATTTTATTTAAGAGAAGTGAATTAGCATATTCTGGAAAATTAGCATATTCTGGAAAGTAACATACCCACATACAAAATTCTCTTCATTCTCCCACTGGTACCATAAGTGTGAAGTATACATTTTCACTCGACTGAAACAACCTGGTTGTTCAGCAGTCTTGTTCATGGCATGCAATGCTGTAAAACTCCTTGCTCTGGAACCAGATAGGAGCATTTCAAAGTGCAGACTGGCCATGAAGCAGTGCAACCTCCTTCAATCTCTCTCTGTTTGCGAACAACAGCTTTATGAGGCAGTTGTTTCTCATCTTGCTGCATCATGTCAGAAACTAAATGTCACTTCTGATCAAAGTTAGGCAAGAAAGAGGGATTGTCAGAAAACACAAACACAACACAAGTCATGTTTAGATAACTGCGTAACAGAAAGGATGAGAATTTCTGGTAATCTGTGGTGAATAAGTACACAAACTTAATCTCACCAATGGGTAGTACTTATCCGAGTTGTTCTTTCTCATTATTGAATTACCAGCTCTTGCAACTGACTGAAGTCATTAAGAGCCATTCCAGACCATGTGTGAACATACAAACCTACTCTGATTAGACGCTATCCTGTAGTATCTGCAGCTGCTTTCTAGTTGTTAGAATATTGCCAAACATTCTAACAAGAACAAATATTGCCAGTCTAACACCTAAACCCCTGAAATTGATTTTAAATGGTTACCGTAGTGGATGACTTTTCCCTGCATTCTGACTGGATCAGCTGCAAAGGAAACAATGACTCTGCGAGGTTGCAGTCAAGTGACATGAACCATTGACGACTTTTAGGAAAAAACCCCAGCAGTATCTGAAAGGTCACAGTAGAGGACTGAGACTTTGAAACTTTAACAAGAATTATTAATGATTTCTATTTCCTCTTGAGCACAGCACCACCACAAACTCTAGCTTTCTGCTGTTGTCACTGGACTATTTCTCTGGGAGAGGAGTTCTGTTTGGTGAGAAGAAACATTTCTGCCCATAGTAAATGTTACATTTTGAAGCATCAGTTTATAGCTGTCAGGAAAATAATGAGATTAGAGGGAACTGAAGATCTGCAGATGTTTCTGGCAACATTAGGCAGATCCAATGACAGTACTGTGTAATGTTTCCTTTAAAGAAAACAGACCACAGCCCCAAAGATACGCTTATCCTCAAAAACACAGTACATCACTCAAAAGGCATGTAGTACAAGGATTAAGATCGAAAAATGAATGTGAGATCTATCAGTACTTCTACTTGCTAAAGAAAGGTTTAAATCTGAACCTCTTGACAACCAAGATTTTGTTTTCTGTGGTAGTGGAGCAAGTGCTTTTTACCAGATCTTATAAAATTCTGTGTAGATTCATGCTTATGTGTGCAAATAGTGGAGGGTTGTGAGAACACCATAACAGAAAATAAGACCAATATGGGCCACTCATTACCATGATAATATTAACCAGAATAAAATATTTAGTTGCTGTGCTTTGAAACACAGGAGAAAAAAAAGGGCTGTTTCCTTGTAAAAGATCACTTTGTGATTTTCTCCCAGCCCCTTTTCTTCATCAGTCCTATTTCCCACAGGCCTGTCTTCTCCAGGTTTGGGGATAGTCAGACAAATCCTCAGCGAAAGCTCCTGCACAGGGGCTCAAATGCATGAGAAGTCTATGACACATATATGCATTAGAAAAAAATATATACATGCATATATATACATTAATAGACAAAAACATATGAAAGCAAATATTACCAGTTATCTCCAGAACCACACATTGCCTCCACTGTGCCATGTTGCCATTTCATGTCAACATTTATTAACACAGAATGACAAAGTTTTTAGTGAGATTTCTGAAGCTCTGGTTGGAACAGAGTCCACTTCCTCCAGTCCAGGAGGCTTTTCCAACACATAACAAAATAAAGGAATGTACAGAGGAAGAGGTATTACCTTGGAACAAGAAATGCAGTTCCACTGGAGCCCATGAAGTTGTCAGATGCATGGTTAACCATGAAATGTGGTATTAGTGAAGAAGTCAGGCTGATGGAGTTGGAGGCTGGAGCTGGTGTAATGTTCCTGTGCTGAGAGCTTCATCCTGCAAAAATCATTTGTTCTACTGGACCCTGGATTTGGAATTTAATGCAATGTTATCAGGAAGTAAAATTGCATTGCCGGTCATGGATTTTTCCATTAGTTTGTCCTTCTGCAGGATATTTTGGCTTTCATTGTGCATCCTGTGTGTGATCGGGCAAGTGAGAGATGGAAGAAAGTTCGATTGGGAGGAGGAATTACCACTGAGTGCGGAGAAGACTATTGTTCTTCAGGTAGCTGATCCTGTGGGAGAGATTTTCCTATCAGCCAAGGCAAATTGGATTTGTCTTTTGGCTGAGATATAAAACCATGTTCCTATCCACCTACGCCCAGTAAAGATCATAGTTCTTTATTGAGCAGGTTATAGAAGGAGCTTAAGGAATTGTAACATGGCTTTATGCAGAACATGTGAGTGAAGGACTTGTCCAGAAACTGCTGCATGCAGCTGGCACAAAATGACTGATTCCTGCTCTCTGGCCTGCTGCAGTGGGAAGTTAGAGAGGGATCCGGTAAGACCCACGTGGCTGTGGAGATTTGCTCTCTAGCAGAGTTGTCCCCCTGCATAAATTTAGATGCTTGACTAAAGCACAACTCTACACCATTTGCTTCTGGTGTTTCTGCAAAGCTGAAACATGAATGAACCATGTGCACAAAACACATCTGATGCTTCAGGCTTTTAAACATGTGATCTGCTTGCTTAGGCTGCTGTGAACTCATCCAGGAGTCCAGCACCAGGCTTCTAAGGGAGTACCCAAAAGAGATTTCATTTTCAAAAAAGATATTCCTCTGGATACACAGTAGTCATACCTCTTTTTATCAGACATACTATCTGCTCCAGGGACTGTATATGTCTAATGTACATCCTGTAATCTCTCAATTTTCCCTGAGAAGTCACACCCTTGGCCCTATAAGCCAGTATTTCTGCACCATTATCCTACCTGGGAGTACAGACCCTCCCCATTTGCCTGATGGGTATTATGTCATTGCAAGCACCTCTTTCTCCTCAGTTTAAAAGGCTGAGGTGAGTCAGGTCACAGAATACCCCTCAAAGGCTGTGTCTTTATTGTTGTTTTCTCTAAGTAATCGAATAATAAAAAACTGTTCCTCCTATTTCCACACCTTAGCAGTGTGGCTGAGTGACCACTTACATCTCTGACAGCAAAGTCTGGTCAGGTAACTTGTAAAATAATATGTACAGCAATAGTGTAAGACAATTGTCCATGACAGCCACTCAGTCAAGACAGAATTTTCCAAACCTTTTTTATTACTAACCTCTGGATACTCTGACCTTGCAGGATGTAGCATTAGAATTAAACTGAGCAGAATGCCAAAATACCTGCTAATTAACTTTATTTAACTTCCTTTAATATCAGTCTATGAACAGGATATGATTTCAAATAATTGGGCATATAAGATCTTTAAAACTTCCTTAATTGTTTTATTTTCTAACTGCATTAGCCGAATGATTTTTGAACCCTTTGGATTTGTACATTGTTAGGGCTGATGCAGTGGAGAGGTGCTCTGTGGCTTCCCTTCCGTAGGCAAGAAGAATCTAACATTAACATCACATTCTTAGTTTAAAAGGAGGTTTACTGAGCTTCAGAGACCAACTGCACAAAATAATTCTGCGTAGTGGAAATGTAAATAAAGACTGAGCATATTTCCTTCAATTCAATGCAGGTGGATCTATGTACAAATACAGACAAAAACCCCACTTTTCATACTAAATTAGGAAAGGAGTACAGCAATACTCCCTCTCTGCTACTTACTGAACCATCTGCCTATTTATGATACTGCTGGTTCTGGCAAGAACTGTTCCCTAATTTCACAGAAATCAAGGTGAGATGCTCCTGTCCTCTGTTCTATCCCCTGTCCTCTGGGTTTCTGATGCTTTCATAGTTGCTTGTAGTTTCATTGTAGGTGCATTGGTTGATGTGCACCACTGAAGTGTTGAAAGTGGACAATATCCATTATATTTGGGTTCTTCATTACATCACTGACAAAAGAATGCTTCCTGCCCTTGTTCTCATGTGCCACGCATGAAGGCAATGAAAGGATGTGTGCAATTCCTAAGCACACTACAGGAGGGAACTGGATGTAGTAACCAGCCCTTAAGTTGTGCCTCTTGTTTTGTTTCCTTATTAGGTGTGACTAGTAGCCATAGAGAATTAAGTCTTTCTGTGAGGCTATAAACCCCCCTATCAGCCACCTCAACAGAAGAAAAAAATGATGTTTTGTCGGAGTCCAGGGCATCCCTTTGGATGACCTGGGACCTGAGGAAGGGAGTTCGAACCCTGGACAGGGGAGTGTGAAGTCTGTCCAGGGGGGCTGGAGACCTTGGCACACAGCCCAGGAAGACACCGGGTTTGATTTTAGTCCATGGGAGAGGCTTCCAACACTGAGAGAGGAATTACAAACCTCAAAGGTGTGAAAATAGTAGTTTAGCACAGCATGGGGTGAAAAATTTTGTAGTTTTGGGGTTCCTAGAATAGAGGTAGATGGGGGACAAAATGGAAGATTTAGGGTGTTGCCCTAAGTTCCTCTCCTTCTTCCTCATTCTCCATCTTCTGAGGTGGTGATGACACAAAGTAGTTTGAGGGGACTGGGTCAAGGTAGAAATTACCCTTCTAGTATAGGTACTAGACATTGGCACAAAATTGTAAATAATAGACACGTAGTTATCTGTATAACAGCAAAGCAAGGCCCCATCGGGGGGCAGTCACCTCATGTCCCAGCCGCTGTCCGGACCTCGGCTGGGTGCGGAGAAAATTCTGAGATATCAAATAATAAACAACATGAAAAACCTGAAAACAAGGCCTTGAAGACTCTGGTTTTTTCCTGTGACGAGGCTCAGGGCTTTTAGAGGGCCAAGGACTTTTAACAACCTGAATCTCAGGTGAGAAACTTCACTAGAAGCTAGTTAGAATGAAGCATCCTCAGTGGCAGCTCTAACATATTTTGTCTGGTGAAGCTCTCAGCAGAAAACACAAGCGTAGATTTGTGCACAACTGCAAGTCTGTGCAAGTGTAACACAGTTGATTTCAGTGAGCAGCAGAACACAAAGCAAGAGCAGTGTGTGCTATTCCTAACAGTAATACAATAAGAAGACAAAACAACTTCAGTGTTAAAGTTTTCTGTTTTGGAAACCAGAGAAAAGAGCCATAACCTTGCAAAAGGCCTTGTAGCTTTCTTCTGCAATGTTTTTGTACTGACTGAATTGCTGCAGGCACATCTCTGAAAGCTTGAGCATAGCCAGAAAATTTCTGGAATAGAGATACTGTGCAGGTGCATAGATAAATGCATGATAACTTTATGAAGCATTAAAACACCAGTAAAAAATACATATATGTGTATATATATATTTATATATATATATAAGAAGTGCATGTTGGACATGCTGTAACATCTGAAATCTTGCATTTATTGTGGAATATTGCCTCCTACTTACAGCTTGTATTGTGCTACGCACACATTACCATTAAGAGAGAATGAAACAAAGGCATATAGTAAGAAGTATGAGGTTTTGATGGGATGGACCCCACTATTCCCAAGGCAAGAGCTGCTCCTGTTCTCTTTTGTCTGGCTTGGCACCATTCTCTTTCTCTACATCGCTTCCCTATAACAGTAATAGCTCATCTGGGCATACTAGCAAAGGAAGGTTCTGGGTCTGCACTGAGACTGATCAATGATTCATGAATATGCTTTAGTTTCTTCCTGGCCTAAGCATGCCTTTATGATTGCCTGCCATAAAGCAAAACTCACCAAAATTTAGAGCTAGTGTATATTTGTGCATATCCACACATAAACACTCGTAACAATTTGGCACACGGTTAGCATATGAATCAAAAATAGTTGTGATTCCGTCAGTTTAGATGTAAAATTCACGCTTTGATCCATTTTCTTTTTGACTCCATAACACTCCTGTAAAACATTTTCTTTGAAGAATAGAAGGGGAGTGGGGGCAGGATTTTTTGCTTAGAAAACCCTAGAATATTATAAATGTCTCTATTGACTGATACCAATATAATGCTTCACATATTCATGGGATATTGGATTGCTCAGGCAGAAGAATTAGTGCAGTTGTGCTGCACATGTGGCATATTTAGAGGCAGTGAAAGGACTGTAGCAGGAGTAGGAGCAGTAATGGGAAGCTCATGTTGTACCAATCCTTTTATTCTCAGTTATTGAAGGAGACATACCAAGAGACACTGTTTATATCACCCTGTGAATGAGGATAATTTTTCAGCTGGCAGGAAGAAATTGCCGTTTTATTAAGAGCAGGCCAAAAGTTCTCTGATAAAAGAGTTCTGCATAAGAAACCCCAGTAAGTGGGTCATGTCAGGGTTGTTAGCTATGGCTGCAGAGTACCCAGGAATACTCAGTGGATGAACCTTCAACTAGGTTGAGGAGCTTAGAGGAGATTTGCTTTCATTAGATAAAGTCCTGTATGGCAGTAAAATAGATCTATGAAGCAGGTGCTGCAAATGAACTGACTTGTGAACATTCTAGGAAAATCACTGCAGAATGATCTTCTATTGCAAGAGAAATTAATCATCACCATTTATCTCCAGTACATGCTCGTGACTACTCTGCCAAATAAACCTGCATGCATTTGTTGTGTCAGATGCTGAGTGTTTATCCCACCTCTTTGATGTTTTCCTTCTCATGTGATACAGGGTTTGATCCACCTTCTGTGACAACCATGGGGCTGGATAAGACTCATTTGCAACTGGTACAGGTTATTTTAAACGACGTGAAAACAATCTTCATCACAGCAGAGTTTAAATGATTTTTGTTAGGCATCAAGTGCATGAATAAAATTATGTGAGCTATCTTCAGGATACTTTTAAAAGAGCTTCCTCTCCAAAGGAATTCTTAGTGTTTTATGTTCTAGTACAAGCAGTAGATTCACACTGAACAGAGAACATGCTGTTCTCTGTGATGATGTGCTCTGAAGATGGATGTTGCCCTTTATGCTGAGAGATCGTGTGAATTTACTTGACTTCTTTCAAACAAAGCTCAGTATATGGAAAAACTTGGCATCTTTGCTTCTAAACAGGCTAAATTGTAATAGCAACCTTTACTTGACACTGCACCATGGTGCCAACATGCTAAACAAATAGAAATACAGTGTAGCAAAAGACACATAAGAAAAATAAATTAAAGAGTTTGGCACCATAAATGATAGCATTTGCTATGTACTTGACAAACAAGGGGGGAAAGAGCCCTGCTGTCAGCAGGCATGCAGGGCCCTGCCACGCTGTGTACTTGCTGTGCTGCACCAGAAAGTTCCTCTGTACCATAATATGGTATGAAATATTATAATAAAAGAGGTACATCAAAACTAAAATGCTTCCTTCTTTAATTTTTTTAAATTAACTATTAGGTGAAAGTATGTTATCCTTTCTGTGAGAAAGATGTTTTAAAAATTGGCTTTGCTTCCATTTAGAAAATTGACAATGTGAAAATAAATTAATGACATAAAAAGTCAATGTTTTAATTGATAACAAATAATCCTTAAAAACAGAGCATTCATGAATAACTGTTTAGAAAATCCAAATTAAGGCTTACAATATTTTGTTAAAACTATTACCCTGATTTGAAAGCAAAGGAAACTAAAACACAGGAAATTGTTTTTTATCAGCCAAGCATGAACAATCCCACTGATTTCACCCAAAAAAGACAAAATCTCAGGAAAAATTAAGATTCCAGATTATACATTGATATGATATGTTGGTGGCTCTCAAATTTATAGTAATAACACTAATTAATGCTTGCTTTAACTGGAAAAGTTTACATCTAGCACCAAGTATTATTTTTAGAGAAAAATTACTCTTCCTAAAGAAAAGACAGTCCACATTTGTATATGTCCATGAAAGACACTCATGGACTGCTAGTTTGTGTGAAAATTATTATTTCTGTTGGAACATTTTTTTTTAATCGTGTCAGCATGAAGAATGGTTCCCATTATCTCAGTTTTTTTAACATTTCTTTTAAATGTCCCCCATCATATATTATTGATTTCCTTATAATAGCTCTGAAACTAAAGACAAAAGATTTCCTTTACTGCAATTCCCATCAAGACTTCAGAGGAAATGTTTTTATTTTAGGCACTTTGAATGAGTATGTAGTCTTCTAATGTACTTGGGAGTTAAATAAACCCTCTGACTGTTTCCAAAATGTTCTCTTCAATGAAGAAAGGTTTAAAACTCCAAAGATTTAAAGCTCTCTGGGGACAAAGCAGGTTGCTGCAGGTATTTTGAGTTATAAACAAGACTAAATTAAAAGCTGTAAACCATATGAGATTACCTCAATGTTGAATTAGAATCCTGCTGTTTCTTACAAAACCAGCTCCTCTAAAAAGCCAATTTCTTTCAATGAACTTCTGTAGAAAACAGCATTATCCCTGCACTTCAACAATGATGCAATTAACCAATTACATATTAACTAGTTACATATTGTAAAGATTTTTTTCAAAGTACTCTCTTTATACAAAAATTGCCACTGTTGAAGACAAGACTCAGCCAATGCTACCAGAGAAACAGCCACTATGTGCACTCTGTTAAATAGTATGTGGTAAGACTACTTTTCTTGCTGATTTGACCTGCAGTAGGCAGAACCCACCAAGAGAAAAAATGAAAATTTTATCAGGCATATGATTAAGGAATTACTTTTCAGCTGTGTTCTCATGATGACAAATATACAAAGGAAGAAGGATCCAGTATCAGGTAAATTCGCACTAAGCAGCAAAAAGGATAAAATCCTCCCTTGATGCCCATGGATAAGTTTTAATGCAAGGACCTTTAAGCAATATCTTGTTTATTTATATACATACATATATATATATATATATGAGGAAAGAAAGAAAGAAAGAAAGAAAGAAAGAAAGAAAGAAAGAAAGAAAGAAAGAAAGAAAGAAAGAAAGAAGCATCCTAAAATGGATTTTCCTCCAACATAATTCCTCCATACACTTGCCACACTTCTGTATCGTTACCATCTACTCTTCTTTTGTATTTGCTGCTTGGTAGAAAGCAAGCAGTCAAGATCCCATCTGTCTTTGAAGGTGACAGTATATGTTCACTGTTGAAATATAGCAGGAATACATTTCCAGAAAGAAATGCTTTGTCTATGAGCATTGACAATAGTTGTCTTGACTCACATAATGCATATGTATACTTAAAGAATGTTTGAAGAATCTCACATTGATAAAAATATGAGTCAGGTTTCAGACTGAGATATACAAAACAGTAGGAGGAAGTACAGCCTTCTCTCTCTATAACTTTTGAAGACACAGGATACTTTATTAGACTATATGTTAGATATACAATTCCTCTGTCTGTCTGTCTATCTATCTATTTATCTATCTATCTATCTATCTATCTATCTATCTATCTATCTATCTGTCAGACCTGCAACTGTTCACATAGCCTATTGATCTGTAGTTAACACTTGAACCAGCTCTGACTTCAAGAGAAAACAAAGCAGGCTGGTGGCCCTGGGAATTCTGAGATGAAAACCAGAATTGACTCCAAAGTGATCAAGCTGTAGAAAACCACATCCATAACAGCGTTCTTTCATCATGTTGTAAAAATAAGATACGTCTGTAATTAACAGGTGAAGAACACACCGATATCAAATTGGTTTGGGGGCCTTTTCTGACATGCTGAGTGTTGAGATTATTTGATTCGGACAGCTTGCTCCTGTCAGTAAATAAGGATTATAAAACCCCATGGCATATATAATTACATGCTTTGTCATTTGTTGCAAAGGCTTGGAGGATGGTTCAGTGTAGACAAAAGTGCAGCATTTGTGTGAATGTGTAAGAAAGGGAACTGCATTTGGCGAAAAATAAACTCCTTTGGAATAGTTCTGTCAATTAAACAGTATCAATAAAGGATTCTTTTCCTGGATTTCTAGAAAGAAGCCTGACTAAACCCCCTGAAATTCACTGTCTATCCATTTAATCCATTTCACTCTCGTGCTCTAAAAGTGGTCATTACTACAGCTCCCACAGGGACCTCCCTCTCCTACTCACTAGGAATGCTTCTGCTGATCCTGAAGTAGATCTTTGAAAGCCTCACAAGGAAAATCACTACTAGCTGCTCCTCTGTCTCTAGAAGCTAGGCTGCTTCCACCTCCCTATCTACATACCCCTCCCTCTCTTCCTGCATACCAGTCTTTTGCACACCTAGCCAAGGAGGGCACACTTACAGTATCAGTTAACATGGAGCCCAATATTCAGGTGGGGAGGAAAATAGTTATTCTAGCTTTATAGCTGAGCCTCTCTCTTCCCTCACCCAAGCCCCAGGGAGACCAAATTTTTGACCAGGCTGTCAAATTCCAGAAAAAAAAAAATTCTTTGTTCTGCTCCCCTACGTAGGAATGGAACTTCACTGGGAGTTGTTGCATTATTAGACCAGATATTTTTCAAAATAAATTGAGTTAATATGGAATATCAAACACATTTTTCAGTCAGACTAGACTGGGTGAGATTTGTTCAGTAGGCCTTTTTTAACTAAATCATACAAAATTTTTTTACCATCATGGAGATTTTGAGAAATGCATAATTAATAAAGAAGCATTATCGCTTTTTTTCAGGTGACTATGAAGATAATGACCTTATCTCCTATGAATAATTGCATAAAACTTCTTCAAAAGTGCTGCACAATTTTTGATCATGCAAGATACGCAAGAACATTCAACTAAGTAAGTAACAAACAATGCTATCATGCCTTTTTCATGTCTCTAGCAGATAACTAAAACGTGCACAATTCTAAAAATATCTGGTGGCAGGATATACAAGCTCCATCTTTTCAAATTCCTTCTTTAGATGTGTAAAGAAATTGACATTTCTGGTATCTATATACCAGAGCAGAAATAACTCATATAATGACCATTTCTTAAATAGTATAATCTTAATAGATGGTTACAGATTTTTCAGATCAATCAAGTCGTATCCTCTCCACAGGGAGTGAGATTAAAGAGAGGGCTCATAGTGACCAACTTTAAATGCAGTAAATTGACCCTCATAAACTCTCTCTCCAGCCTTCCTTTGCCTTTCCTTTTCCTTTTTTCTTCCTCTTTCCCCTTCCCCCTTCTCCCCCTGCTCCATAAAGAACCTTTTTACAATGGGCTCAGTAAAAGTGCTTTAACAATACCTCCCACATTCCCCATGCAGTTCACAAGAGAAATCAAATTAAGATATTAAGAAACTCTCAGGGCAATAGACTTCTAGAAAATTCAAGTACTCCTAGTGGGAATGTATTGCCAAAAGTACCCTGCTTGCTAGAACAAGTGGCTCTGTGTAAGCAGCTCTCTGGGAGCAGTTCTGCTGATTGCTGTATTATGACACACAGAGGGAAGGGGAAGATGCTTACTTACATAACTGATCCAAGACCCCACTATAGTCAGTGCAATCACTTACTTGGAGGTCAGTAGAATTTAGAAGGAACCAAGTTTCTAAAGTACATAGACATTCCTAGGTGTAATTACTATTTTCTCAATGGTTATGCATTTGTCTTAAGTGCCCTCTTCGAATATTATAGAAGGAAGTCGAGTACATCTTCAAAAAATATCCTTTCCAATTGCTTGGCTCTCAAATCCCTCCCACACAAATATATCAAGAGCTGTCTTGACAGATCTTGACAGACCACTTCTAGCAAGAAGGCAGCCACAAGTGCTTTGATTAAAACAGGGTCACAAAACTTCAGGCATCAGAGGTCAGGTGTATTTTCAACCTCTTTTGAATTTACCATTGGCATTAACATGTATTATTAGGTTTCCAGAATCTACAGTCCTATGCTGGACTGCTGGCAATTTTATGCTGAGCAGTGCCTGCAAACCCCTTGAGCCCTTTTATGCAAGGAGAAGAAGCTTACTCAAAAACCCCCCCCAAAACAAATGAAATAACACTCCCAAAACTCAACAATGACCTTTGTCTCAGTTGAGTTATTATTTAAGTTTAACCAAGGGAGACAAAACTTTGAGAAGAATGAGTGTCTTGTTTTAGGAGAACTATTCCTGCTTATGCAACTCCTTTGAGGAATTACCTCCCTGGTACCACAGTTTTCTGAAGCACCTAAACCACTAGGTGTGTTAGCATGATCACTGTATTTGAATTTCAGATAAGAAATTTGTCTTTTCCAGTCTGAGGGGAATACTTGTCTTTTTTAAAGTAGCCCAAAGGGTCTGCGTCAGCATAATAGTAATGCAATTATTATATCCTAACACACAAGACAGGGTGAGAAAAATAATTATCAAGTTGAGATCAAGCTGAAATCAGTGTGTTGCAGCAGGAACTGGAAGCTGCAGAGGAGAATTAAATATGAGTCCTTAAAAAATGTAACCCTTTACAATCTGAGATGATGTGATGAGGAAGAACATCATCAAAATACCACCTTTGGTCCAATTTTGCTTTCAGTTGGTAGGTGAAAGCCAGCTAAACCAGCGGTGCCAGAAGGCAGCATTAACATGAAGAAGAAATAAGTCCAGTGTCTTCTACAAACTGCTACTGAAACCACTGAACTCATGAGTAGCAATCACACATCTGCTCTCAGGGCTCCAGCTGGTGAATTGGCACCACAAGTAAACACTGGAATTAGACATGTATGCAGCAATGTTTACACACACAAACATTTTGCTTGAATAAAATAGAAAATGCATAATTAAGAGAAAAAGAAAAAAAGATAAAAATATGAGCTAATCACAAATTTTCTTGGAGGAATTTTTACTGGTTTTGTTTTAGTACTCCAAACACTTCACTGGAGATTTTGTGAAATAAAAAATGCACATACCTCAGCATAGCTCTGCTAGGGCAGACTGAAAAATGTAAAGACAATTCCTTTCATAAGTACGCTGACAGGAAAATGAAGTTCTTACAGTTATAAAAATGAATCCTTCTGGAGCTGTCCTCCAGAAATATATTTTGCTGGTAAACAACCTGAGAAGACTCGTCTGAGAGATAGCTCCATTAATTTTCAGACATCACATTACAGGAGGCAAGCACACAGAGTAGGTGAGTAGTCTGGAATCCATCCATGGAACAGGCTCTAATTATAACTTGTGTGTCATCTTTCCAATAGACTGTGTGTTTACAAGAAACTGTCACCAATGTTTGACATATGGGAGAGCAATTGGGTTGATCAGGGGTTTTAACCTGTGGGATCTTCAGAAGGTCTTATTTCTATTTATGTTCTTACTTCTCAGTACGGTGGCATACCGTCAGGTGCTGTAGAGCTCCAACATGGGTGAGTAGTCCAGTTTTCCTTGGTAGTCAGCAGAGAGACTTGACCTCTGGAGGCCATTTTAGAGCACTTAAATTCATCATTGTTGTTTACTTATGGAGCTTAGGTTCCTGAGAGAAGGCACATAAATCAGGTCATTTCCGAGCATTTAAAAAATGCCTCATCATTAAAATTTCAATAGTGTATATCGATCTCATAAGTAAGTGCAGAGCTTGATCAGAATTTGCTTTCATTCTTTTCCTGCCAAGGTGGGCAAGTGAGCAAGAGCTTTAAAGCAACTTTATATGATGACCTTATTTTTAATGACTGATTCCTATAAAGTGAGCAGCAGGACATAGACTTGTACAAGTGAGTGTATTTTAAGAGAACACCCTCTACACACAAATTACTGGAAAGCTCTTTTAAATGAGTATCTTGAAAATGTTTGGGTTTTTTTCACCCATTTTACCTGTTAGATTGACTCATATGAGTAATGAGGTGGTATATAAAGAATGGCATCTTTTGCTGCTGATTTGTGTCCTTTGTGCAGATCCAAAAAATGCCCATCATGGGTCAGTATTTAAATTCCTTGAGAAGGAAAGTCAACATGATGTGAGAATTTGAAAGAATCATATATAAAAGAGAACCTTGCAGTTAGCAGATTGGGTGGCTGAACTGATCAAATTTTGATTTTCTAGTCTCATCTTTTTAAAACAAAAGTCATAAAAATACAGAATTTCTTTATTAATTAATAGGTAAATTACACGGGTGATGTCTAGCCTGGTGACCAGCTGCCAAGTAAGGTTAAGTACTCAGTGAACTTTTCACTTGGGGATTGAGTTCTAGATAAGAATCTTGGAAATCCAGCCAGGCCTCTGTTGTTATTGGTTACTCAGATTTATCTTTTTAAGTTTTTTTTTACATTAATTTGATTTTATGCTGTCTAGAAACTCATTAATATATTTTTGTCATAGTTCCAAATTTGGTCTGAAACCTTTCTGTTTTCCTGGGCTGAAGAATAAGGGCATGCAAGGGTGCCCACACATACAGAAACAGCTCTCCACCTACAAAATACCAGTAAGGAAAATAACCATATGCAACCAGAAATGTCAAAATCTAGGTAGAGAACCACAGAAATTATTTAAAACATCCTATTTAGATTCTTTAGGTATTCTCCAAGATTAAAAGTGTCTTGGGTTTTTTTTTTAATCACCATTCTTTTAGGACAATGGATTTATCAAAAGGCAAATAAAATTAGATGTTTTCAAGGAAGCAGCACTTCAATAATAACAATTAAATTCCTGCTGCTCCATGACACTGAGGGGACTGTACCTTATCCTTCTACAGCAATTGCCTGCAATACACTGACCTACAAGGTCCTGTCTGGACCTGAACTTCTTTACGTAGCTGACAAAGAAATTAATTTGAATTATTTTCAATTCTGTTTGTTATTCCTAAATATCTTTACAGCATTTGTGTGTTTCATGTGAAAGAGGGAAAATACTGGACATTTTTTAACAAGCAAACTCACAGCTTCAGCTGATTATTAATTTTCAGAGAACAAAGCTTATTTTGAGCCATTAGGAATTTGAAGTAAATAACACGGTTGTGATTCAACTCCAGCCAGCAACTAAGTACTCCCCCACCCCTGATGGAGAGAAGAATTGGGGGAAAAAAAGCAAACCTCGTGGGATAAGAACAGTTTAATGACTGAAACAAACCCAAATATACTAATAATACTAATTAGAATAATAACAATTATTGTATAATTTTTATTTAAAAGAAGAGAGAGAGAAAGGAATAAAACCTAAGAGAAACAAGTGGTGCATAATTTAATTTCTCACCACCCACTGACCAATGCCCAGCCCATTCCTGAGCAGCAATTAGCAGGACCTGACCAACTTCCCCCAGTTTATTGACTGAAAACAACATTCTATGGTTATTTGCCCAGTTTGGATCAGCAGTCCTGGCCGTGCTCCCCCAGCTTCTTGTGCACCTGCTCACTGGCAGAGCGTGGGACACTGGAAAGTCCTTGACTCAGGGTAAGCACCACACAGCAACAATCAAAACATGAGTGTGTTATCAACATTATCAGCCCACTAGATCCAGAACATAGCACACAAATTTTTCTTCTTAATTTAAGAAGAAAATTAACTCTATCACAGGCAACACTAATGTCTGAGTTTATTAATATTCTATATTTCACGTGGTTAGAAAAGTTCAATATAAAAGGCTCTGACTTGTAACAGCTTTTGAGTAAAAGGGAATCTAGCAAAGCCAGAAATTAAACACCATTTTCCTCCCATTCATCTGTATTTCTTCTTAAGCAAATTTCAGGGATGATTAATCAAAGGAGTCAGTCAAGAACCTGTTCAAATCTGTTGTTCTTAGGAATTCCCTTCTAAACACCACTTCAAATCTCTAAGATTACTGTTATGCAACTGCATTTATTATGAAAGACTAGAATGAGCTAAGGTGGCTATCTATTATTATTCACATGTCAAATAATAGTGTCACAGAATGAATAAGGAAGTTACAAATTATTTGTGTAAATGCTTCTTTATTTTTCAAATGTTTTTCCACTATTTGTCATTAGTCTCAGTAAAGGAGGTACTAGGGCAGGTCCACTGCCAAATGTAACACACATTACCCCAAGCAAACCCATTAAGAAGGGATACTCAGGCCGCTGAAATGTCAGCTGTAAACAGCTGCTGCTTGAGTGACTGACTTAATACTTGTTCACACCAAGCGCAGCAACAAAACCTCTTCCATTTATTCTACTTGGTGTAAAACATCCCCAGATTTACAGTAAGGGGCCTAACCTTGGCCCAAATTCAACAAATTATTTAACCTGTGATTACTGCTCTAAAAAGAGGCTTTTCCTCCTGCCTTTAGGCAAGAGCTGCATTTTTGCTGTGCTATGGGACCAAGTAGCACTGCACGAGGGGAGCTGGTTGGTCAAACCACACAGCTGAATCTGGGGACCTGAACTCCATAATAAACACATTTCTAGCAGTTTTGTCCTAACCCCACTCGGTCTGCTTGAGGCACTGGACATCCACCTGCTGCTGCAGCACATGATGTGCGCTCTGAAGTGTATCATATCCCCAGCCCAGCTTCAGCTGTAAGGCAGCTTCCTGGCTCAGCCTGAGTGGGAGGAACTGAATTACAGGAACAAGTGTCAGCTGGGGATTGGTTTCAAAAACACACTCCTGAACAAAATTAACATGCTAATGTAGGTACAGCCTAAGTGAAGCCCTGCATTTCCTTGCATTCAGCCTTAATTAATGTGTTTTCTATGTCCTTCACTTCTATCCTTGACAAGAATTTAGGCAAGATTTATTTGGAATAAATCTCCAGAGCCTAATTTATGCAGGCTTAAAACTGCAGCAGTAACTTCAGGGGAAGTGACCTTATCCAAAGCTGTCTGGATACACTACATTCCTGTTACCATGCCCGTTTCTCAAGCTGGCTGGCCTCAGCACCAGTAGCACTCCAGTGGGATCTTTCCACTCAGCTGTGCCTGCATGGCTATGGCTGGAGGATTGCAAAAGGGGGGACTCCAGGACAGCTGGGTCACAACGAGTTTATTGGAAGCCTGGCGTGGGGTCCTCACCTCGAGTGTGAGTGTGCCAAAGACCCCGGCTGACTCTCGTGTGAGACCTTATAACTGGGGGTGTTACACAGAAAGGGGACCAATAAGGTTTTACAGGGGGGTGGCTAGTCTCATAAACAAACATATAAAACAACCATACAATGAAGATTAGAAGGTGACAATCAGAATTCTGTCCAATCACTCGATGCCTCTCTCAGAATCTTCCAGAAGTGGGGAGCGACCCCAAAAATGACAGACAGCAACAGAAGGCTGTCTATGAAGTGATGGACAGATAACTGTCTTTGTGGGGGAAAACTTAGGGAGAATACAGAACCAATTACAGAACCGTCACTGGGGAAAAAGCAGGGATAAATCAGACATGGGTAACAAAAGGGGTACAGAGAACAAACCATTTTACAAAAGAACATTAACTTATGAATTAAACTTAAAATTAAAAAATGCACTCCCACACATTTCACTAATACAGGGTCCATAATCATTTAACCAGTTCCTTATTATATTTAAACTTGCTGTTTTGCCCTTCCAGCAGATTAGCTCCTCATTATTGTTGAAGGGAATATCAGCCTTTAAAATACATACAAACCCACTTTCTTTGCAGCAATTTAACAATTCTGTATGGATCTGTACTTCTAAATCTGTTCAAGTCAATGACTATTTCTTGGTGTGTGTGAGAAAAATTTGAAATCTGAATCTAGACAGCAAATTCGAATCCAGATGTCTTAGAACAAAATATTGTTCTATAGTATGACCAGCATGAAAAGTAGGGAATATTTAGTGCTTAAAAAATACATTTAAAAGGAGAGGCCATTCAGTGATTGTCTGTCTTTTAATTCATGGTGAAAAATAACAGACCTTCCTCCGTGTCATTTAAAGATGATTAATCAAGAAAGGTCATTTTATCCTTCAACCATTTCTTCACTGACCTGAACCTGACAGAGCTGACAGAGTTCAGTATCATTTAGCTTGGCTTTATTCAAAAACTGAATCTGGTTTTAAAATGAAAATTAACAAACTCAGGAGACAGCTGGAGCAAGACACATTAATTGTGGGTTATTTCCTAGACTCTTAATGTTAAATCTAATAAATTTTATGAATAAAAAAGTTAATTAAATTATTCTTAACACAGATTGTGATAAGAATGAATGTTTCTAACACAAGTTGGCATTTAGTTCAGTAGGTTGGCATTACTCTGAAAGTAGAATCTGACTCATTACCTAAAAGTCTATGAGATACTGTCAATTTTTGCATTAGCTACAGTACAATGGCCCTTTCCATGATGCCTTGTATTTCTGTGCATTTTGTATGCAGCCTTGATGAGATACAAAATATTAGAGGGGGAATCAAGGCATAGGGATGCTACCCTCTACAAAACAGGTATCTGATGGAGTAACCCATAGACCAGGGCTGGTCCTGAGGCCTTGGTATGAACTGCTGCATACACAGCCTACAGGAAAAGCACAGTCTAGATCTTTATGAACCAGTACTACACCTCAGCCAGTCACTGATGTGGAAGCAGGTGGGTTCTTCAAATGGAAAGGATCTTGTCCTGAAAGCAGTGGGGTTTGATCCTGGTCATGAGTTTGAGTAATGTGAAAAATCCAGAGAGAGGGGTGTTACTGAGGGTGCTCAATGCCTCTAAACTCAGCTTGTCATGCATCTGGCGTTGCAGCTCACAGCCTCATTTCATCTGCTGCTGTCACAGATGTTACTCCTGCCTCTCCATACATCCCTGCATTACACCAAGTAATTAAAGCCACTGAAGTGTTTAATATCATTATAGGAAAAATAACTTTAAGAAATTTCCTTCATCTTTTTAGAGTTCTTGCTTCTTTTTCATAAGATTTAATTGCCTTTGAATCATAATCAATTGTGCTTCTTTTTCAACATAAACATAATCTCCTTTGAGTAATAAGTGATTAGAAAAACTTTATCCTAGAAAAGCAGCATATCAATTTTATTTATACCAGTGAAGGAAATCCCTGAAGAAACAGATATTTACAGAAATATTACCCTAAAATTAGAATTTTCTCAGGAAACTACATCTTATTACCCTATGTTTTTCTTTATCAGCATATCATAAGTTTGAGCATAAAGTTGGTAGCTCAAGTATAAAAATCACTTGCTACAAATCTATCAGCTTTACCAGTCCTACCAAACATCATCCCTATCTAGTTTCATTTAGGCTTATTTGCAGGAAAAGTGGAAACCATGATGAACCAAGTTTGGCATTTGAGTCTTTTCCCAAGCTACTTGATGGCAAATTTTTCCTCAGACTGCAACACTGCAGAATTACATTTTCTTTTTTGCAGTGACAATGCCTTATTTATACAGGCAATGTCCCATGTAAGGAACTTACAAAAAGGCTCAAGACAATTGATAAACTGGAGAACACTCCATTAATGAAGTTTTGTCCAATTTCCTTGAAAATTGCATTTGAGATTGCTAGTTCTTTCCTTACAAGCCTGTTTTCTATTGTTTGTACAGTCTTTGAGTTAAAACTTAAACCAAGTTTATTGTATTGCCATTTCATGTTTGTGTTTGAAGATCTGCCACAAGACAGCTTTATTAAAGGAATTTGTATTGTACTAAATACGTCATTAAGCCCTAAATCTTCCCCAGGCTGAAAGATTGCAGGCAGTGGGTGCACAGCCATGCTCAGGGAGTTGTCCCCTGGTCTCTTCCACTTCTAATCACATTTCTATGCTCTGCTTTTTCCTATTTCTTTTTCTCTCTTTTCTGTTTTTTTTTTCTCTGACAGGTCATAATGTCATATGCAATGCAAGGAGCTAATGCTCTCTGCTGTAAGAACTGACCTCAGCCCAATCTTCATCTGTGAAGTGGGATGTAATGCTCTTGCTTTTCCAATCATGGAAAGTAGCAAGTGCTCTTTTATAAATCTTCCCAAGCAGACAAGAAATCCAGTTCCAGTGGTTTAACTGTCATTAGCGATAAAAGTGTACTGATTGAAAGGAAATTTTTTCTCCTTTATGGTAGCAGTAACACCCTATTTCTAGTAAATTTTTAGGAAGGGAAGGAAAAAGAGAATTAAGACCTTTTGATCTTAAGAACTGGTTATCTGGCTTTAGATCTGAGAATGCTTTAACAAAATGCCATTCAAGGTTTTGGTGGTAGTAGCACTTAAGCACATGAGTAGCTCTTCTGCTAGGCCTTAAAAAAATCATTAAGGTATCCTATGATACTCCTACCTGTAGAAGCCGTATAGCTACTTATATACAGACATTTTCCATATGGTTGTCTTAGTAGCAAATGAGTTTTTTAATTTCTTTTAAATATGAAATATGAAATAATTAGATACTGTTTGATCATGGACACTTGTCAAAATGTTAGGAATATTAATATTAATTAGAAGTTGAAGGATTTTTTACTGGTTTAGGGCAAACAAAACCCAGAAGAATTTTCCAGATAGCTGTTTAGAGGCTGTTGTTTAGGAAGATCAAACAGCTACATGTCTGAATTGGAGGACAGGGTTTCTATTCTTATCACTAATTGACTCACTTTCACTTTGTGGGAACAGATAAGAAAATTTTTCTTGTTGCTGGGTTGTTTTTAGAGAAATTATAAGACACAAACATAAGCAAAGGGATACACAGTTTACTTCACCTGGGGCCATCAGGTACAAACAGGAAAATTATATTGAGACTGGTATTAGGTATAATATATTAGGTATTAGGTATTCATAGGTATTCATCTCATTAGGTATTCATACATATGGCCAGTAATGTACCTGAGAAATTGAAAAACTCCCTTAGAAAACTCTATTAGAAAACTCCAATGACAAGGGAGGGGAAAAAAATTAAATCTGACTACTTGCTCAGTATATAGCATTAAAAATGACTATGGAAAGAACTGAGCCTACAGGTCTCAGACCCAACCTTCCAGCTGTAAGCTTTTCCCAGAGATTGCTGGTTTCTTTTTCTGGGTTTACAAATACAATCAAAGCTGAAGAATCAATCTATTGTGCTAAAATATAACAGAGGCTGCCTTTTTCTTTTCTGTCCAGTTTAAAAATCTAGTCAGGAACAGCAACTTCAAACAAAGAGAATTTCTACCATTTCCTCCTATTTTTTAGTGGAAGTGCAGAAACTCCATCCTCAGAGAAACACTCATTCCCTTCTGCTCCTCTGACAATCTGCCATCCTTCATGACTGGATCTTGTCACATTGTGAAACAACTTGTGAATCAGAGAGTCTGTACCATAACACAGAGAGTGGGAGGCTTAGCAAACAGAAGCTGGGTTCCTGCCCACAATTTTTGAGGCTTGTTTCAGCATGTTACTCATTATTCAATACCCACTACCACTTAGAGAAATTGCCAGAGAGAAACTACCACACAGGTTAAACTGTTTATTGTACCTTTACTGTACATTTCAGAGGATAAAGTGTGAACATTCAATCAGATGTTGGGGACTGAGGACAAGGTGTCACAAAAAAGCCAACTTTTAACCTCTGAGAGGAAGCAAGTACGATTCTGCTAATGATTTTCCCATATCATGCAAGTATTATGAAGTCCAGCTAATGAGTAGCAATCAAAAGGCCAGCACATCCATTCATTAATCATTGGATGCTCTTGTGGGGGATTTGCACTGAATTAGCTATGTCTACAATTAAATAGTACTTTATCTGACGTTAAATCGTATTATATTCAAATTCTTCAATCAATTGTCTTGAATACCGATTTTATTGCATGAGCTACTATGCAATTAAAAGATTATTTAATACAACATCCACAATGTAACCATATATGTTTGAAATAAGAAAAACAAAAATATTTTTGTACGGCTTCCACTATCAGTGATAGTACAGTAAGAAAGTTAAAGAATTCTCATATTTCCTTACAAATATTTAAAGTTTAAAAACTTGATTCACTTTATACTGTTTAAAAATACAGAAAGGGCCAGCACTAATTTATGAAGTGGTGTTAAAACTCATCTTGCTGGAAAGTGAATGCATGCCCTTCCACACAACAATCTGGACCTGCCAATGATATTGCTGAATCCTTTAGACTATCATCTTAAGAAATCACCTCTTATAAGGAACATTCATTCCAATTATAATCCCGTTTTCATCTATTACTATGAGAAAAGGCTAAGATAATACAGTGGTTCACTGCCATTTACATTTAGAAATATATATCCCATTAAACACATTCAGATCCAACTTTTCAAAACACAGACATTCACACACACTGATGAACACTTCAGACTTCATATTCCAAATTTAGTACAGGTGTTTTATTTAAATGCTTTCAAAAGCCATATTCTTTTTCTCCTTGTTCTGGTAAACATTTCACTATTAGCAGTCACTTAAAACTGGTTACCCAAACTGTATTTTGAATGTATGAGATCCCAGCAGTATAAAGCAGCTTCTGCTTCCCATTCAATCAATCGACTAGTAGGCTCCCAGTAATTAACTTCTTCTAGATTTTCAGTAGTTCACAAAGTGCACTGTAAAATTAAATAACTTTTTTTTTGTTTGAGCCAAGAATTTCAGGAAATTTTTATTTTCCAGTGTGCATTTGCCTTTTTTGTAATACCATCATGTTGTTCAGCCATAGTCCAGCCTAGAATCCACTGTGAGCCTGAGATCTTTTTCTACAGCACCTCTGCCTCACCTGTTGTTCCTCACTTGAATGTGGCATTGGTGTTCAGTTTTTCTCAGATCTTTTTGATTTCTAATCTTGCTCTTGAATGTTGACAACAACGTCTTCAAATTTATTGAGCACAGTATTTATTCCACTATTCAAGTAACTAATGAAATTACTGAGAAAGGCATCTCTGAACTAAAACTTTGAGCAGTTATCCCATCCAATACATGAGTGGGTTTTGACTTTGAACCATTGTTAACCTTGATAACCATATTCAGAAAGAATATGAATGTTCTAATTTCATTTACACAGCTGTGATGCCTCGGTTTTTCCAGTTTTTAAAAAAAGTGCTTCAGCTACTGTGTAAAGAAATCCCCACTAACTACTTAATTAAAAAAAAAAATAGTAACCTCTAGATGTGTTTTAAAGAAATACAGATGCATCATTTAGTCTTCATTCTCCTCCTGCAGGATTTCAGTGAGGAAACCATTCAGGCATACAGATTTCATTAGTGAAATAGATGGAAACATCAGCTTGTGTAAAACCTTCGAGCACAGGAACAGAAAGGCAAGATCGTTTTTTCTTTGTCAATTTTTCCCCCCCCCAGCGCTATTTCTGCTTTGTCACTTATTCCACATGATTTGTCTGCGCAGCTTCGCGGGCTCCCTCTGGTGGGTACCGGCCACACACCAAAACCCACAAGATGATTTCATTAGCATTTCTTGCTCCAATAATAATTAAGAAACCATGCGTTCAATAAGGTATAAAGCTTCGTGTAGTCTAAGTGTGTAATCCAGATCATAATATGCTTCCTGAGCTAACAAATAATTGAAAAATCTACAGTGATTCCTTTTTCTTCCCCCTCATTTTCTTTTGGGGTTTGAAAAGTGAGAAATAGAAGATGCAACTAACCAGTAGATTAATATCCCATAAAACCTATGCTAATAATCCAAATAAAACACCTAATTACAAAATTTCAGGTAAGTGGCTTTTAGTATCTCTCTTTACTCAGGCAAAATTCTCCAATAATCTGGATGTGTCATACTTTCTCTTAGCTGGCAGTCTTTTCTCCTAACTCAGGTGTGGATGTGCATTTTCTCTTGGTCCCCAGGATATTGCAAACTAACATGGGAGAATTTCTAGACCAAATCCCAGTAGATACGGCCCTCTTTTGAGCAGATATCCAGCCAGGATAGTGTTATCCATTTATAACACTACTACCGATTTCTAAAAATATTTCCATAATCAATATAATGAAAAGTCTCCTCTAAAGGCTTGAGAAAAAGAAGCTGGGTTTTTTTTTGTTTTTCTTTTAATTAGAGTAAGAATGTTAATAATTTTATATGGTAATTCTTTGTATTAAACCAGAATGATTCGAAATTGGAAGAAACACAGGAAAGTTTGCACGAGGCAGCCCCAGATCACAGGTCATATGCTTGACAAGCCTATTTTACCTGGACTGCACGTGCAGATTAAGACTTCTAACAATTACTGCACTTTCAGAACTTCTTATCATTTAATGACTTGTATTTCATTTCCAAGAAATAGCTAAGTACAGAAACAGATACTGAGTGATAAATACGTATTTCTGTGATCATGTCTTCAACACTAAGAAGCTAACACTGCTCTTCAATATATCCAGAAAAAAATGGTCTCAGATAAATTTTGGCTGTTGGAACAAACCTGTGGAACAGCTTTAGGTTGCTCATCACTGCTAATGATGCACCCCTGTCCAGGGAAAAGATCTTCTGGTGTACAGTCTCTCTTCCTGAAATTTATGATGGTCAAACTTGTGTGTATGGGTTTTACCAAGAGAAACTTACGAATATAATTTGTCAGATGTAATGACTGTATAGATTGCCTTGAGAGAATTTCAGCTTCATTTTAAGTCCTTACCAAGAGTACATTGTTCTCTACTTTGCATAAATATAGTCAAACTGTTGAAGGAAATATTTAATTTATTACACAATTTTTGACATGAAAGCTTTCTATTTTATTGATGACTAATAAATAAAAAAATAAGCTATTTATATGTCTTATATGTATTTATATACTTATAAGTATACTTATATACTTGTAAACACTATTTATGTGCAAATGGCCATGAGTTAGTTTGGTATTGATTGTGGAAAACCTAATGAGACAAACTTGAATCAATGTTTTAATGAACATTTGCTGGTTTCTTTTCTGTAACCTAACAAAGCAAAAAATTCAAGCATTGAATTTTCCCTTCAGAATTTTTATAAGGAAATGTGTACCATAAGAGCCTAGTGCAGAATTGTCCTAAGACAATTTAAACACAAACTCATTCTCTTCAATCATTACTATGTAATGTTGTCCCTCTTTTTGACACATACGTTTTCCTATGGTATTGCAAAGAAATCATGTAATTGCAAACATCTTGCTCTTAGAAAAGATCACAGTATAAAATAATAGGAAGAAAGGCAGCAAGCTCATGAAACAAAATCCCAGAAGTACTTCAATTTCATTAAATTCAATTTGGGTAAGCTCTGCTGAGGATTTAACTACACTGGGCTCTCTGCATCTCAGAAGAAATGTTTTATCTGTTGATTATTTTTCCTATATGGAAAAAAACCTGAGCAGCTAATTCTATCTCCAGGAAACAACTGATAGATACAACTGATGGAGAGTGGTCTTGACATAATATTTTTGGGTAAGAATAGCAGAAGATCATATTCATGAATAAAGTCATCCTTTCACAACTGGAACAGTTTATTGGAAATTGTCAGATAGATAAAACGAGCTATTGATTTGCTCCAGATGCCTCTTTTGAATATTTTTCTTTTACAAGTCTTTAAGAGAAGTGTATAAAAAAAAATCCAAGAAATATGACTAAAGTAATTGAAAAGTCATTTTCTGGGGCCATACTTTTTCTGTTCAGTGTTTCAGTTTTTCCCTACAAAAATTAAACACAAGCCACCATAGCAAAACCAAAAAGCTTTCATTTTAATTTATGTTACCGTATTAAATTCTTAAATGACTATGTGAATATGGGCTGAGGATTTCTTTAGTAAATAACTTTTCATAGAATGTTAAAACCCAATGGAAAATTAATACAAATTGACAAAATTCCAGCTGAGCCAAATTTCATCAGTGATAGATTTCAAGCTCAGTGAAGTTCACTCTAAGGATTCACCCAATCCTAATTTTTAAAAAAATAGAAAGAGATTCACAAAGTTATGCCAATTCTATAATCTACTAAACTGATGCTGTGATTGCTTTATTTCTAGACAATTACTTGCAGGATGTCAGGGGAGATGAACATAATTAGAACTCAAAAAATTTACTTTTTATTAAAAAATAGTCATTTCAAAGGGTGGTTTCTGGAGTTATTTTAAAAGGGGAAAAAAGAAAACATATATCAATAATCCAATCAAGACAAAATGAGTTAGCATGTCTTCTTTTTCACACCAAATCCAAACTAAAACTTAAAATTGATTTCTTAAAAATATCCAAGAAAATACAGGAATCATTTATCTTCTGACATCCAGTTTGTCACTATATTAACTACGAAACCACTCTATTTGCATGTTGATTTACACAGGTTACTTCAGGATTCCGTGCAGTGCAACACTCTAAAACAATGTAATGAAGGCATTTGATGACCAAAACCAAACATAGCTTCTTGTGCTGAGCTGTTAACACAAAGGACTGGGCTGCACACAGGACTGACAGGAAAAGCTGGATATGTAAAGGCACAAAGTGTGGATGGTCTGCCATCGAGTCTACTTGCAATCCTTCTTCAGGATAGTTTATATAATCCTCTGGATTCACTAAAAATGGTCATTGTACACCAAGGCATATGGCTATTTTCCTTCCAGGAGGAAAAGCCAAGGAATCTTCGTATATTGGATCAAATTTTTACCTCAAGTTCTTCCACCAGTGGGCACATGTGAATCTGAACTGTCTCCAGCGAGAGCTGCTTGTCTCCAAATATTGAAAAGTGTCTGCAAAAGCAGAGACAGTACACCGTTTTCCATATTCATAGATAAGAGAGGTGTATACTTAAATTGCTGCACTAGGAGTGCAAGTAAACAACAACAGAGATTTCTGGTTGTAAATGATAACTGAGCACTAGGAATGTCTACAGAGGTGGTGAGGTTTCCATCAGTGCTATTGTTTTAGGATAAATAGGTATTTATGAAGACTGGTTGCACATAATCAATTGTTCTTCTTTCTGATTTCTGTTTGCCTTCAGAGACGTGGGGCAGACAGATTAGGAACTCCTCCAGCAGAACCCTCTTGCATGGAGTTTTGCATATGCCCAGTGAGCCTTGAAAGATGAGGGAAGGGAAGGCAACCACATCTATAATTTTGGTAAACTTCAAATAAACCCTGAGTAATAACATGTCCCACAAAATGTCAGAAGAATTAAAAATAGGATCAATTTAATGATCTGTAGCCTGAATGAAGTGGTCTCCCAGAGCAAATTAAAATACTGCACAACTGAGCCTGAATCCATAAGCCTCAACTCAGGCAGTTACTAAAACCAATAAAGAAGAAAATTCTGGCTCAAACCAAGCTTAAGCTACCTCCATCCACTACAATAAAGTGTTTCAGTAATTACCTGAAAGTAAAACTGGTCTCTGCTCTGTCAGAAAAAAATTGCAAGAGCTGGGGAAAGGACTCACTAAAACCCAGAGAGCTGGCAGCAGTGCTGAAATTGGCTTCTGTAAGACCTGAAGTTGAGACCTATGGCAACTATGGAATGAATTTGCTGTGCTGAATTTGTCGTTTTGCTCTCTATACGTTAATTCCCTCTCCTTGAATTCTGGTGCAGCCAAAGTCCTAACAACAGTAAAATGATGTGCCGCATACAAACCTGGAAAAGAAAATAATCTTCTAGTCATCCCCAGAACTTTGTAACTGGAATTAATTTTGTCAGGCTATTTAACTAGAAGATAGAAGGCACATTTTGTAAACCAGACAGGATCTGATAGTAATTCTAATAGTAGTTCTAATGAGGACTATTAAATCTGCATTAGGTTTTTTGTTTCCTGACTCACAATTTGTATGGTGACAGTCTGAAATACAAAATTAAAAGAAATGGTGAAGTAGCAGTTTTTGTCTAGGAAAATCCTGTTTTTCTTTACTACATCTTTGCATGGCCTTTGCACAGCTATAGAGGTATATTTCTACCATTTTCCTACATAATATAAATCTCTGCTTACATAGGTATCCATATTAAAAAAAAATCAATATTCCAAGAAAAATCAAAGTTACAATTTACACACTCTTTTAGACATGATGCCTCCAGGAAAACAGCAACCCACTCACATTTTTTTTCTTAATAGGAAAAATGATCTGTATTTGGAGCCATCTCCATGCTCTTTGGCAAGGTGTATACTTTTGCTTCTCTTGAATGAGGAAGACTGGTGTCAAGCCAAGTCCAGGGTGCTGCTGACACACAAGCCCTTGCGGAGCACTGTGGAGACCCTGAAGGAGCCAAGGTTGCTGCTACTGCCAGGATGGAGGAGAGTGTAGAGGCAGCAGTAACTTCTGGGAAAGGTGTCCATAGTGTCCATCCACTGCCCACTGCCCACTGCCCACCTGTTTTCTCCCTTTGCCCAAAGAAATGCCCCAGTGACCAAGGTCTGCAGAGCTGGACAGTGAAGTCCTGGCCTTTTCCCTTACATCAGATGTTCCCTGCATCTTCCTGTCTGGAGCTGACCCCAGACAAAGCAACCTGCAAACTCCTGGTTGCTTTGACAGCAGCACATCCCTGCTTCAGTGAGAATCATGCCTTCCAAGTTCTTTCTACTGTTACCTCTTTCAGCCTTGATAATTTTGATGCTTGCCAACATCATGGCTAAGGTAACTTCTTGAGCCCATATTTCTGTTTTTCCTATATAGAAACATGATGCTCATTTTACAGAACTTAAGCCTTTCTTAAGCCCTATGCCCTCAGTCCAGTCAGTTGTACATTTTACGGAGCAGTTTGAAGGTAGAATAATTGTCCATTTAAAAGACTTCTGCAGCTGCTGCGCCCATGACCTGGATACCTGCTGTATTCTCCTGGGTTTAGTAAGCCCTGATCTATTGTGTTATAATACACTTGGTTCTGTTTTAGACAAAACACAGCTGTGTTTTTATGCACAGGCAAGTTGCTTCTGCAGCCGACATTAAGAAGCATCCCATGGGGTAATTGTCAGGAATCAAGGAAAATGAAACAAGCAACTCTCCCCAACAACTATAAAGCAAGTTCATGTTGTTAGACCATGGTGTTAAGCTTTTGGCATTTTTTACAGAGAAAATTTCTGGGTGTTGAATAAAGTATGGATACATGTTTCTTTTTACAATTTTTAAGCTTAAAATGTATGACTTTAAAGCACTAAATAGTAATAAAAAAGTACAAATGGGCTTTTGTGAAGTTAGCTTCAAAGTTACTTTTGATTGCCTGCATTTTAAGGCTTTTTTAGAACTGATTTTTAAGAACTCAAATAGAGAACTAGGAGGAAAATATAATCAGCACAGACTCAGGGATGGAATGACAATGGTTCTCAAATGTATATGGGCAGATGTTTACTTCTTTTTAAATGTCAGCAAGAAGCAATAAACTTCAATTTATTGGTGACACATCTCCACTATGGAAATCTGAATGTAGTGACAACTACGACCTGAGGGTTACACTATTCCCAAGAATACAGATAGAAAGGAAGTTAATGCTTATAGATGCTTGACTTTTACATACTAGTAACTTTATAGAGGGTGAATCAAATGTTGGTTATGAATCATGGACTTTTTTATTTGGCTTTTGAATTTTACTTAAAGTTCACATCCGCCTTTAAAATTTCTGCTCCAGGAACTTGTCACAAAGCAAAATAATGGGGTACGATTGATGTGACTGTTGCATCTGATCTTGTTTCACAAAAAAATTAAAAGAGTCAGTCTTCAAAATAAACCTGTTTCCAGTATTGTGTTTTATAAACAAAACATGCCCAAACTGGAGAGTACTTTTTGCAGCAAAGAAAAGTGATCAATCAGCTAAAAGCTGAACTGTCAAAAGATTTATAAAGGTTAAGGTTACTTATATGCTTTAGCAGAAATACACTTTAAATGGTTTCTCTTTATTGACACTGAGGTGCATTAGAGAGCCTTGAACCCCAACTCCAGCTTCAACTTCCCTATGGAAAAAAGCCTGAAAACACTCCCAAAAGGCCCCCAAAGGACTTACACAGGACTTTACTGAAACTCTTCTCTTAAAAAGTTGTGTATCTTATTATTTTATTCTCGTGCAATAATAAAATGCATGAAGACATCTAAGTATGTATTTGTATAATCAGATGCTGATTTTTGTGCCTCAGTTATTCAATCTAACCAAAAGTGGGACAGTAGCTAAAAACTGCATTGTTTATTGTTTCTGAGGTGCTAATTAAATGTTCATTTTAAAATATAAAAGCATTTTACTGACACTATATTGGCTATATGTTTATCTTACCTGTATACACATATTAAATAGGAACAAAGAGCTTAGTAGAAATTAATATTTTAAATCAGTGCATTGGAATCCTCATTCCTATAAAATTGCACTAGTGTAAGTCAAATATTTTTATTATTGGTACAACATAAAAATAAGATAAACAATGATTGGAGTGAGCAAAAAGAAGGACATCCTTGTATATTTTTACAGCAATATCTTCTGGATTAACCCACTGAGGAATAAATACGAAGGCCTAGACTTAGCAGGGAACATAGGTTCCCATCCCTTTTAGACATTTTCAATATTTTCTCCATTGATTGCTAAGGAAAATTTTGGAGCCAAACAAATTTTTGTAGGTGAGTTATCTGATACAGACCGTTGTGGATTCTAGTCACAGACAGAAGAACACTGCACGCAGTTTCTTGCACTTTCTGAAGTTCCTAGGCTATTTTAGTTTTAGTAGATCTTTTCATGTCAAAAAAGTGTTCAGGAAAACTATAAAATAAATTCAATAAAACTAGATTCAAGGAAATGTATGAGGCACATACTTAAGAGATCTCTTTTGCAAAGACGTGAAAAGTGCAATGCAATATTTTCACTGGGTTTTTTTCTCTTAGTTTTTCAACCAGTTCCTGTATTTAACTATATATTCATTTGTACTGAATTCATAACAGCTTTTCCATCTCAACTTTCTTTTGCATTAAAATTTTACTCAGTCCAGATAAGAAGAACAGTGGTTTAACATGTCAATATCTGTTTGGTTATGACAATCTTAACAGCAATCATGAGTGTTCTCAGCATGGGAACTTTCCTTCACTTCTGTAAAAGCTGATGCCTGAAGGTCTGAGAGAAAAGCTACAATATAGTTGTATTCTTGGGTTTTTTTTCCCCTAATATTCAGGGTAGTCTTATAGGAACTGTATACTTTACAATAGATATGTAGCAGAAAAGCAAACCTTGAACCACAAAATTGTCAATTAAATATTCAAAGGAAACCAATAGTCAACTCTTCTATCCAAATCATTAATGTGATTTTTAGGTTGATTCCTACTAAAATTGATTTTGTTTCTATACCCACTTTTCCTGCTTACTTTTCTATTAAGTGTAATATCCTTTGTTCTAACCTTTCAGGCTATTCTGTACAAAAGATATTTTGCAAGAAAACAGAAGTGTGAGTGGTGAGGACCAGCAGCATATCAGATGGAGGATTGCATTAGCTTCATCAAAACCAGGGCTGCACTCCAGACATCCTGGAAAATGAGTGGTGTCTGGCAACATGACATGATTCAAAAGCAAACCAGTCATATGCAAAACGTTTCTTGTATTTCCTTCACCGCATGAAGGAATTCATAGGCAACCACAGGCATCAGCAACATTAGGAAAACCTATAGACTTCTGTTCATTTTCACAATATACTCAGAGAGTTTCCAAAAAACGTGTAATATCTGATACATCCTAGAAATGTTTAACAGTGTTCTTTCTCACATCCCTTGCAGAAGTAGAGACTAGTAGATTTGCATGGTAATCAAACATGTCAACAAAACTATAAAGAATGCTTATTACAAATAATTCCAAACCCAAGCCTTTGAGGAATCCCTACTAGTTTATTTTTGCTTGATATATTTATAAATTCTTAAATGAGTTACAACAGATGCAGAAACCAGCTCAATCCAAATAAAAGTTTCTTAGATCTATATAAACTGAATTGTGCTCTCCCATGATGTGTTCCTTCGGATGTAGTGGAGCAGACCATAAATTACTTTAACTAAAATCTGGATCTGCAGAAGTGCACAACTTTGCAATCAGCTGATGTGCAGCTGCTGAGATGCTACAATATAAGCACCAAAAACAAAGGTAGAAAAAATCCCGTCAAACTGCAAATTGAAAAAATGTGTGAACAAAAGCTCGCTGCCTCCAACAGCACGTCTTGGCAGTTCTGGTGGTCACTGCTGCTGCCAGCTGTAGCCCACTGACTGGTAATTCGGAAACAAAGGGATAAAAACACTCAGGCAAATCCGTTTCATTCACAAGGTATATGTGCCGGTGAGAATATTCTCATGAACTCGCATCCGTGTGCTGCGGGAAGTTTTATGTTTCGCCCCGTTCTGAAAGGACTGCCTTTCCCAGGAGCTCCCGTTTCGGCCCCGTGTTGCGCTGCTTGCGGCTGCCCGGCTCCAAGGAGCACTCGGGCCCTCAGCACGGATGCGTTCCTGCCGCGGTGGAGCTCTCGAACGTCGTGACCTGGCTGTGAAAAGAGACTAGACTTCCTATTCCATTTCTTTTGCTTCGCTGTGTTGCCTGGTTTTGGTCTTTTGTTGGGTTGTTATTTTGGTTTTTGGTTTTTTGTTTGGTTTTTTTTTTTTTTTAATAGGAAGGCGTGACAATGTCTGCTGCCTTTTGTCCTTTGAGACACTGAGTGATTAATGAAAACCTGCGAAGGAGGTGAGAGGAGTGAGCACAGGCGGCGCTTGGTCCGGAGTAACTCTTGCTGCCGGCTACCTGTTGAGGTGGGTTCACGCAGGCGCTTCATTATTTCTGTCTTTCCGAGCGAGTTCATTTAAGCCCAGCCGGACCAGCCGAGCGCCGCCTTGCCCTGTTGAGGGACGCGGCTCCCGAGCCTCCCTCGGAGCGGAGGCGCCGAGCGGAGAGAAGTTTTCTGGGACGAGGACCGGGATTCCAGCTACCGCCCTGAGAGGGGCGGGGGGGGGGCACCTACAAGCTGAAGGGAGGGAAGAAAAGGCGGGGGCAAATAAAGAGGGCAAGGAAACCCCACCTCCCCTTTCTTCGGGGAGCCGTTCCCGGGGAGCTCAGTCTCCCGGAGCAGCGCGGGAAGCGCGGAGGTTCCGCGGGCGGGGCGGGCGCTGCCGGAGCGCCTCCCCGGGGGCCTAGGGAGATAGGCTT
>JANPWX010000173.1:2230009-2286826 GCA_024734555.1 Trochalopteron elliotii
CGGGCTCGCCGCGGTCCGCGGTGCCGGGAAGCGGAGGCTCCGCGTTCCGCCCGCGGAAATTTTGCCCGGCGCGCAAGGGGAAGGATGGAGCTGGGAGAGCCCGCGGCGGCGCACCTCAACCTGTCCCGAGCCGCGGCAGAGACGCCCCGCGGGGAGTTCAACCTGTCCGCGTTGCTGGAGGCCGAGGGGAAGCCCCTCTTCGGCATCGGCATCGAGAACTTCATCACCTTGATCGTCTTCGGTTTAATCTTCACCCTGGGGGTGCTGGGCAACACCCTGGTGATCACGGTGCTGGCGAGGAGCAAGCCAGGCAAGCGCCGAAGCACCACCAACATCTTCATCCTCAACCTGAGCATTGCCGACCTGGCCTACCTGCTCTTCTGCATCCCCTTCCAGTCCACGGTCTACGTGCTCCCCACCTGGGTGCTGGGAGCCTTCATCTGCAAGTTCATCCACTACTTCTTCACCATCTCCATGCTGGTGAGCATCTTCACACTCTCGGCCATGTCAGTGGACCGGTACGTGGCCATCGTGCACTCCCGACGCTCCTCAGCCTTGCGTGTTCCCCGCAATGCCATGTTGGGCGTGGGGCTCATCTGGGCACTCTCCTTCGCCATGGCCTCGCCTGTGGCTCACCACCAGCGCATCTTCCACCGCGAGACCAGCAACCAGACCTTCTGCTGGGAGTTCTGGCCCAACCCACGCCACAAGAAGGTCTACGTGATTTGCACATTCGTCTTTGGGTACCTGCTCCCACTGCTGCTCATCTCCTTCTGCTATGCCAAGGTGGGGCAAATGTCAAAGGATGGGGGGGACATAGTGGTGGGAAAGGTGTCCGTGAGCCGTAGGGCCATTTCTGGGTGTGTGGAGGGACTTGGCACTGTTGGGAGGAAAAGGAGCAGGGGTGAGTTTGTGCCACAAAGGGAGAGGGCAGGTTTTATAGCTGAGGGATATCTGAGGGGGGACAATACATGTTCGATGTCACAGAGAGGTCAGAACAGGGATTGCATGGGGTGAGGTGGGGGGGGGTGTTCTGGCAATTACTGGAGTCTCTCTCTGTCAGATTTCCTTGTTGCAGAATACTGAGAAGCCCCAGTGCTTTGCTGCTTTCTCTGTCACCATAACTCTTAATTTCTTGCAGTGTTGTGTGAGGAGTTTAAATAAAGTATAACAAAGCAACAAGTGCAGGCTTCAGATGAAGCATTGTGGTTCTTGAAAATGCGCAGTGCACTTGAAAGTGACAAGAATTATGTTTGGTGTTAAGAGTAAAATGTGCATCATGCTGCCTGGTCCCTGTGGGGCCATGTCTTGACCCAATTGAAGCTGATGAGAGTTACCTCTGACTTCAGCAGGTGGTTATAGGGAGCAGGGCATGAGAACCCAGGTAGGAAAAAGGAATAATTAAGGGTGGCTGAATATGGGTATTTAAGGACTTTTCTGCTTAAGCAAAGTGTCACATTTTTCTGGAGTAGTAATTGCAGCCTTCAGCTGATTATCCTCTGCTTGCTGCTGAACAGGATCTGGAGCACCAGTTGCTACCTGGTGAGTTAGGCAGAGATCCTGCTCTTTCTGTGCCAGCTGCCTTCAGTTGCAGGATTTCTCCTTAGGCAGTGATTTACATTTGACAGGATAGGACTGCTCTTGCAAATAAGGACTACTTAAGTCAGTTCTTCAACTGGCAAGTTCAATAGATGCACCTGAAGTATTTAATTTGAACAAGTAATTTTATGTTTTGCTCAGTTTTATATATATTACATCTGCTTAATTGTGATGTGCAAATTGAGGCTATGATGTTGTCCAACTCTGATGAAACCAAGGCATGTAGAACACAACGGGCAACAATTCTAAATGGCTGTTAAATAGTGGAACAAATCCAACCTGGCAAATGAAAAAGAAACTCAGATTTTCATACATAAACCAAATCCTGCTTTCTCTGAATGAATACACTGATATCTCATCTACTGTGGTGAATATGACTGAGCTGTAGTGATAGATCATCAGTTTGAAGAAAGTATTACACATTGCTGGGAGAACATTACAGAATGTGTGTACAGGGGGCTTTCAGTTCCTTATTCTTCCCTTTTTCAAAGCCAAAGCATCTTCAGTTCCAGCATAAGGTACTGGCCTTCAAAGTCGAATTACATGAGAGGAGATTAAAAAGAGATCTTTCAAAATTAGCATACTCCTGTACAGTGTAGACATGAAAAAAGCAAATATGCTTAACCAAAATATATGCATGGTAAATAAAACACACTCTGTTTTACAAAACACGAAAGCACCTCTACAGAAGTAAATTTCTCAATATTGGTATTAATATGTAGTTAAAAAAAAAAAAAAAGGCAACAAAAACCCCTCCAAGCCAACAAAAGCAACTCAATGTGAAAAATATGCTCAGGAACAAGTTAGTAAAATCAAGGCCACTTGAAATGACAATAAAATCATGTGCTTAAACTATTGCCAGGCTAGGGTCTCACCCTGGCTTTGTGATGTGTTTTGAGTCTGTATGTGTGATCATACTTGCCATGGTGTCAGGCTGGAGAAGCTGACCTGAAGGGATTAGCTGTTTTAGAAGAGAGCTAGGAGATAGCTGGAATTGCCATCAGTTTACAAGCTGAAAAGTAGCGGGACTTGTACAGAGCTCTCAAAGGTGTTTGTACCCTGCAGCTGAAGACTCACTCCTGCCCTCTTTAGGAACCACTGACAAACCTCCGACAGCACTATTTTGGGACGGGGAGAGACTTTCTCTTCTCGGGCTGAGCAACCCCAACTCTCTCAGCCTGTCTTCATAGGAGACATTCATCTCTGCATTAGTTTCTTACCGACTTCACTGGTTTTCATGAACTGTGGATCGGCGAGATAACGCAATCTTCTGCTATGGTAAATTAAGACAAAGGACACTCATTTCTCTATTTGAATATATTGCCTTTTCCAGACTCCTTTAAGGCAGTTCTGTTTCTTTCATAAACAAATTGCAATTGAACTTTCAGTTTTGAAAGTCTCATTTTTTAGGCACTCTAATAGGGAGCCAAGGTCTTTCTCTCTGTCACTCTCATTTATATCGTATTAGCAGAGATTTACATTTTTCCCAAGAATAACAATGCTGTTACCATGTACAGAAGTGCTAAAGTAGTGCCAAGTATTTGGAAGCAGTGTTGTCCCAAAATATCTCATCTGATATATGCTCTTCAGGCAGAGATTTCTGAGATCATGCTCTGTCTTGTGTGTACAGCTACCTCTTTTCTCTCTTCCACAAGTAACATTGGTTCAGTTTCAATGCAAATTTTTGATAGAGAAGTGAAAATATCAGAATTAAGGATGCTTCCCTAGTTTTGTGAAACCAGTAGACAATGAAGAAGGTAGAGAGTCTCCATTATCCTCTCTCTTTTTAGGAGTCACTTTGCATTCAACTATTAAACACCCGACAAGCCGTAAGGGAAGAGATCTTACCAACTTACAGAGAAGATACATCTTTCTGGGAACACGGTAAAGAAGTCACAAATCCATAGGAAACCAGCTGTTGTTGCCTCACAGAACTACTCTTGAAAGAAGCTTACTATGTCAGAGGGAGGAGCAATGATTATGTAGCGATCAGCTGAGTCTCAGCACTGCATACTTACAGACACATTGTGTTCTGACTCTTTTATTCCTTATCATTTTACTTGCTACATTTTTGTAATACTGACTTTTTGTATGTGTTTTGTAACAGTGCTACAACATTTGCTCTCTAATGTGTCCTCAGAGGGTAAAGTGATAAATGATTCCCAGTCAGCTTCTAACAGTTAACATCTGCCAGGGTTGTGCAATGTTACAACTAATTTTGGGTACCTTCATTTTTCAAAGATCACTCCTTGAAAGTCAGACCTCTTTCAATCAAACCTTTAGGTTGGACACCTATAATTATTAGCAAACATTTCCTTTTATAGATGTGTAATGTTAAAAGCTTTCTTTAGAACAAACATGTCTCGCCTTAAGAATGTTTCCATTATTATCTATCATTCTGAACATTCTGAATTCATGTCATGTATGATTTACAGACTTATTTAAAACTAAGCCATAAAAAGTAGCAGCCTCAACATAAAATACTATCTCATCTGGCTTTGGATATTTTATTCTAAATTTTGCTGAGCCGCAATGGGAAAACTTTATTAAACTGCACCGGAAGAGAAAAATAAAAGGTATGACACATTAGTCACACACTCGTAATTGAAAGAGGGTGACAGATCTCTTGTGACAGTAGAAGTAGCAGCATTACTTTAAAACATGGATTTCAGGCAATGGCACTTGAATTTCAATCAGGTTCATACTACAAACATGGTTCAGAATGTAATACTTACATTATCTGCAAAACAAGCAGTTCATTCTTACTAGATAGTGACCTTGTGCAGACTTTCCTTCTGCATGATTTTCAGTGACTGATAATGAGGGTGTAGTCAGTGAGATGCCAGACAGCAAACATGGTTTTTTAGCAGTGTAGACTTCAAGCTTTCACAATGTTTGATAGACTTATGTGAATAGGCACAGATAGTTGAAGTTATTTTCTTCACTCCTGTATTGGAAAAATCTCTTTCTCAACTTGATTTGGTCAAAGTCCTCAGTCAGGGTTCTCAATCCATCTTGAATGTAGTTTCTGAAACAAGTGAGGGAAAAGAATAATTAAAAAAAAAATTAAAAGTGAAAAAAGAAAGAAAGAGAGAGAGAAAGAGAGAAGAAAAGAAAAAAAGAAAAAACAAATAAAAGAAACGAAACTAAAAGAAAAGATAAAAGGTCTGTAGGCAAAACCAAGGGCCTACCAAATGTCATGAGTGGTTGTGGTGATATGGTCTGGACCAGACTAGATCCTATAAATCTCCTTATAGTCTCTTACACAACAACATAATTTTCTTACCACAGCACTCCATCCTCATCTGCAGAAAAGAGGGAAGCTGATCTCTGAACAGCAGGTACATGAAAGCTGGAGTTGAAAATATTGCATCTTATATGACCTGGTTGGGACCTATTTTTTAGCAAGCGGAATATTTCATTCCATGGATTAAAAATGCACACACAAATGTATTAGTGGATATTTTGAAATAAGAGAAATAGCCTGAGACAAATTGAGAGACACATTGTAGAATTATTGTTCATTCAGGCCATTGGAGGAACAATTGATTATTCACTGGCCCAATGAAGAGGCAATTTGAACAGGGTAGTGGGGAGAGTGTCTTCGATTTGCCTTGTAGTGTTTGTGCATAAACATGGCTCTTTTTAAATACTCTGTGGCATTCCGTGTAGGTCTTTGAGAGCTGTTCCACTGTGTTAATAAGTAATTGCATTATGTCTGTTTCTCTTGCTGCTACCTTTCATGCCATCTGGTACAATACTATGAGGACCCAATATATTTTCATTGCAAATACTTATTTTATGAAATGTGTATGTAATCTGAAAGAGGGGAAGCTGGGAAGGTTCATCTGAAGGTTATAATCTAAATGGACAGCAAAACTCTCTATCACCACCTCCCAACCCCCTCAAGTATCCAATTTACGTGTTTGGTCTCCTGCATCTTTCTTTGAACTGGAAAGAGATACAACGCAAAACTTTGAGCCAGAAGTTTCAGAAGAGAAGAAAAATATGTTTGTAACTTTAAAAAATATTTTGCAGTTCTGATCTCCAGGAAACAGCCCATCACTGTAAATTTTGTGAAGGGGGTATGATAGATGAAGCAGCAGTGATGGGACATAAACTTAATTGCATTCCTCCCATGCCCTTTGCTTTAGTTTTTTGTTTTTCGCTGATGAACTCAGCAATTCAGCTGGTCTGTACAGGGTGGTGGGAGGTGAATAAGTCTGTGAGCCAGACTGTCATCTCCCTGTTCCTCTGCTGGGGTGCTCTCATTTTCTTTGGCTCTGTGTCGTACTGAAGAAGAAAGAAATGAAGTCAAAATGGGACTTTCTCAGGGAAAGCCCATTTATTTTTCTCCTGTTTTTTCTTAGCTTGGGTTAGCCCCCAGAAGTGGCCTCGATAGTGTTTCCAAACAGGAAATGCATGCAGGGTGAGTCACATGGTAGTACACAGGCAGGCACGAATGAACTGCATTTACAATATTAAGTAGTTATAAGTAATTTCTTATTTTTGTTGGTGGTGGTGGTTCTCTGGTAGCTAAGAATAGATACCTAAAAAATGAAGTCTGCTGATGGGCTCTGGATATTCACAAATACCTCCTTACTTCTTTTAATTCAATATGTATGTCTATAAAACTCAAATGTCAGGGTGGGATCAGGTCTCTAGATCATCTTGACTGATGTCTGTCCTGATAGTGGTTAGCTGTGCACCCCAGTGAACACAGAGAAAATGTCCCCAGATGATATGAAAGAATCTGAATTTGGACCCTTTTCCCTACCCCAAGACCTCTGTGCAGCCTCTGTCCAAAACCTTATGTGTAAATGATTATGTTAAAATTTGGAGCCTGCTCTTGGACAATGAGCCTTTTTGTGACGTATTTTTAAAATTTGCTTGTGAAACACACATGGTGAGTATTGTCACATTGTTGTTAAAGGTTATGCCTCATGTGTCATGCCTCGTGTGTTGTGCCTCATTTTAGTATAAATTATTTTTGAAAGCCTAAGCTTCTTTCAAAGATCAAATAGTGCCAACGTCTTGGTTATATTAATCAAGCATCCCTCTGAAGGAAACAAATTATGCAGGTGACTCAGAAAAGTTCTGACTCAAAACATACACTTTTCTTATGTTACACACACTAAAGGTCATTCTAAACGAACAGTCTTTGACTTTTTACAGAAGAAGAGAGATTGCTAATTCTGTGTACAAGATGGGGTTCCATCTGTTTTCTTGTTAACTTGTGATATGTATTTGTTATGTATTACATCTGAATATTTTTGTAGGAATTCACTTGTGGTCTGCTTCGTATTTGTTGGTTCACATGGACTCCCATATGAAATTCTTTTGGTTTTCCTACTGTGCATGTTTGAAATGTGTAAGCTGCTTCAGTGCTGTTTGCTAGTGAATCATGCAGTACTGGAGAACACACGAATATTCTAAGATACATGGGTTGGAATTTTGTTTGAATAGAAATTGGAGAAATATGATAAAGAGATGCAAATTAATCTTTTCAGGTTCTTAATCATCTGCATAAGAAGTTGAGAAACATGTCAAAGAAGTCAGAAGCATCCAAGAAAAAGGTGTGTTGCATTCACTACTAATTCTCATTTGTGTGTATTTTAGTTTTATGGCTAAGCTAATTTGGTACCTGTTGCTAAAGATGTAACAGAGAGAAGAAATTAAGTATTTGATGAAATATTCAGTGTCCCTCTGAACTTAGCAGACCAGAATCTTTTCTGATCCAAGTTTTCCATCACATTGCATCAAGCCATTACCTGAGATCCTCATATTTGGAACTTCAGAGCATCTGAAATGTAGGCATAGGGAGACAACCTATCATTTGTGTTAATTTTTTTCTCTTTTTTCTCACAGGCGTTTATCCCTGACTTGTAAATCATAGGATTTTAAATTTTTTTTTAATGATCTGATTTTGTAATATTTCAGTGAATAATCCCTAGGTTACATGAAGAACCTTTAAAAAGAAATTCATCGTGCTTCCCAAGAGGAGTCTAATAAGAGACTTAATGATTCTCCAATTCTCCTATTGATTTTTCACACAATGTTTTCTTCTCTTACATTCAAGACATAAGTTATGTACTGGATACAAATAGAATCATGAAAGGTCTTCAAAGAAGAAGCTTCAAGATTTAGAACAATATTTGAAAGATGCATTTAAACGGAGAATTGGTCAGTTAATATAATGTGATTGTGATTTTTGAGCAGATTTGACCACAGTGATCATTTGACTAACTTCTCATTCTATGGATGTGGAGGAAAAACCCCTTAAGCTGTAGCTCTTCATTTGATCTGATCACTATTTTCATATGGGCATGGAGAGAGCCTGCAGGGTTAATGAGATATACATGGACTCAACAGGGAATAGGTACTCTCTTATTTATGCATTCTCCATTTTTTTTCAAAAGCATCCTACTCAATAGATTTTAATTCCTAGAATTAAAAGCATTATGGCCCTGTCTCAGTAAAAAACTTAACATATATACTTTTGCATTTAATGTTGTCTATATACCAAAAGGTATAGTTTTCAAAGACGTTTTGTACATTGCCATCTCTCATCTAAATTATTCTCAAACTGGAAATATATCTATATTTCTGCTAACCACTAATTCTCAAAAAATTGCAGATCTGACTAGGAATTAACTTTTATAGCTTCAGGATAAAACATTACAGATACGATCAAGATTGCTTGAATGTATTAGGGTTGAGTAGCCAATAGGCTAAAAAAACCAAAAAGCAGTCCAGAACTTTTTTGCCTTAGAAAATGAGTTTCTAAACCCAAGGCCTAACTAATGTTTTTCAAAGTGACCCTGTCTTCGTTAGCTGTGTTAGTGCTCTCTCTGGTTACCACATCTCCCTTCTTTTCCTTCTACTGCTTTGTGAAGAATGCATTTCAGGTATAATTATACATTTGTAGCTTTATTCAAACCTTTACGAACATTCTAGTAGGAGAATCTTAAAATAAATTCACTGCAATTGTGGAAAAAAAAAGAAAACTATTGATTTGCTTAAATTCTACTTTTCATGCTTTTTAGTCACAAAGCATCAATATTAACATCACAGACTTCAACTGGGTTTTATTTGCCAGAAAGAAACCTTAAGCAAGCTCCCAGTAGGTGAAAAAAGAGCTTGAGTGATACCTTGCTTGCAAGACAAAATGATGATTTTGGAAAAGTAAGCTCTGAAGTTAGGCTTAGGAGGAACAATGGGATAAAGCAGATGTTGTGAGGTTTCCTAATACAAAATTGCTTCTTCCGCAGATATGAAATACCTTGAGTAAAAGTTACAAGAGAGTTACAAGTGACATGTTGTCACCCTCTGCTTTCAGGTGCATCGATAGCCTATTGAAAGTCAGTGATTTTCCTGGTTAATTTTTCTTAGAATTTGGAACAAACTGAAGTAATATGCCTCTTTTGAAGTAATACTGCCTGTGGAATCCTGAAGATTTGTTTTCACTTGTATTATTAACCCATTGAATGCATCAATCAGAGAATAAACTGCTCTAAATTGATGCAGTCTTGTTAGAACACATTCTCCTGATAAGACATGAAAAAGAAAATATCTCTGTGGCTGTTTTAGTGGCAACTGATTCAAACTTCATAAGGCTAAGTAGAGGAAGGGCTTGTGAAAACAGATGGTTTGTTTAGACTAAACAAAATATTAACTATAGATATAATGTCCTTTGGTTTCTGTTGTGAGACTATACTGACCAACAATAGCATCTGTCATAAGTTATTTTGGCCTGCTGCCACAGAAATCAAAATGTTTTTCCCATAAGTTTTCCTAAGCTAACTCATGTTCTGATTAGGTAGGTCAGTTTAATTATTACTGAACATTAATCTGTTCAAGAAGTATAGACCAAGTTCAATAAACTGGCAAAAATGCAGATCTTTTCTCTGGGACAATATTGATCACTCTGTGGCCACTTGGTTAGTTTGGGATGTGAAGAAGTTACCTGAAAAATTATGTTATAAAGTGTTAATATAGTAATTATAATGATTCATTACATAATATGCTTTGGAATTATTACTTGACTTTTATTCGGTGGCTTATTTAATTGAAAGAAGTACTTGGTAGAGGAGTAGATATTAATTAGTTAGGCCACTGCAAAGCACTAACTGCTGTTTGTGAAATTGGTGAAAGCTAAAAAAAATATTGACAATCAGATTCCACTGTGCCGTGACAGAACTCCTTCAGCACTTGAGGGGTCCCTACCAGCTGATTCTGGAGCTCAGAATGGATCTCATGAAATTGATGGTCCTCTCATATATCATATCCTCAGCACTGAAGATACTTTATGTTCTATTTTTGATTTAGTGTTTGGCAGTGAACTTTAATTTCCAGACTGGTTTTGATAATGTGCAATCACCAGAAATTTCAAGCCCTTATTATTTTTTTTTCCCCACAAATTGTATCCTGGAATGTTGTTTGTTGTATGACTCTCACTGTGGAAATTCTGTGTTTAAAGGAGATGCTTTCAAAAATTTTACTTCAGTAAGCATTTGAGCAAGCTCTAAGCTCTTCCACCAGCTGCCTTCATGTATAATAAATCTCTCTTGAAATTTTCATCAGAAATTCTTGTGCAGTGCACTAAAGTATTAGTAATCAATAGATTAGTAATTTAGTAATCTTTAGTAATCTAAATATTATTAAATATTACTAATTAATACTAAATATTGCTGTATTATTTACTAAATATTACTAAAATATTAGTAATCATTAGATCTGGATGAGATTTCCCAAAGACCCCTGTTGTCATTATTTTACAACAGGCTCAGGTCCACTTCAGAAAAGGCTAAGCTTTTGTGTAGGGAGTTAGGAACATCATTCTTTACCTTGGAGGAAAGTTGTACATTTGCTGTTTACTCTGACATTTTCCAAGGCTAGGGTTCTCTTTGCAGTAGTTCACTATGCAAAATAAAGCCATATAAGTAATAGGGTGGAATCAGTAACAAATACTGCAGTGTGTTCCCTCTCAGTGTACTTTTTGTTGTTTTGTTTGGTTTTGTTCTTTTTTGGTTTTGGTTTTGTTGGTTTTTTTTTTCCTCCAAGTAGTAGTTTTGAAGTAGGTTTAAAGCTGTTTCTTTGAGTGCTCATCAGACATATGTGTTTTCCTTTCCTTGTCTCAGACAGCACAGACTGTGTTGGTGGTGGTGGTGGTTTTTGGCATCTCCTGGCTTCCTCATCATGTGATCCATCTTTGGGCTGAATTTGGAGTTTTCCCACTGACTCAAGCCTCCTTTCTCTTCAGGGTAACTGCACACTGCCTGGCTTACAGCAATTCTTCTGTGAACCCAATCATATATGCATTTCTATCTGAAAATTTTAGGAAGGCCTACAAACAAGTCTTCAAATGTCAGATTGGTAATGAGTCGCTTCTGAATGATGCTAAGGAAAATAAAAGCCGGATAGATACACCACCCTCTACCAATTGTACCCACGTGTGAATGTTGGCTCTTCCTTTATGTAAACTAAACACCAAGAAAAAAAAAGCACAATGAGGTTTATCCTGGGTTTATCTTGGTAAAGCTAATTGCTATTTAATGTACTGAAGTTGCATTTGTAACCAAAGTTTGTGAAACTCATATGGAAGAAACCTGGGCTGATCCTTTGCATCTTAGATAGCTTTGTCAAATAAACTTCTTGGACTTTCATAGATATTTGAGAAAAAAAGTGTTGAGATGATATGTCTGTATTCTTACTCACTAAGTATACAAAGGTACAAGATGTTGATGTGGACAGATAACATCATACTCCATGAAAGTGAAAAATGGATAAATTTTCTGTCCTACAGATCATAAATGCTGGACTACTATGATTTCAAAGAGGAAAGCTTTTGCTCTCTCTTCAGATTGTTTTGACAATGCCTTTTTTCTTTTTAAACATGGGCTCTGATTTGGAGTTGGAATAAGTTGTGTACAGTACAATACTTGAGGCAATTGCTTTAGAGAGGAGATGTTATTTCTATCTCTTTAGCTGTTTTTAATGTGTCTTACTGAGCAAGTGTGGGTTGGTTTTCCACTTCATATGGCTGCCTAACTGTATACACAGAAATTTTGTGTACACTATATAGGGTTTTTTTATGGCCTGTATGTAATTGTAGCAAAATGAGGATTTGTGTCTAACTGAGGGAAGCTTTTCTTCATGTGCTGCACGTGCACGTGTATGTATGTTTCCTTAATTTCATAGGCTTTGAGATGGGGGTACAGTTTGAAATGTGCAATGTATACATATGTTTTAAAATACTATGTTTTGTAAAGAAGCTCCACACAATACTTAAGGGTTTAAAGGTAGCATTCTCTTAAAAGTTGTAGGTGGAGCTTGATATAATTTAGTTTTAAAATGGAAATATAAAGAAGGTTGCATTTGAATTAATGCGAAGTACACAAGGTAAATGGTACAATTCTGCAAATTCTTAAATAAAGTTAGTGGTTTCTGCAATTTTATAAATTTACTGAAAATGTCTTTAGGTGGTAAATCACTAAAGAAATTATGGAAAAACATTCCTTTAAAAACATTCTTTTGGCTGGAGTAAGACATGATTTTACCTTTTTTTATTAATGACCCATAGACTCATAGAGCAAATCAAATTAAAGGAACCTCTGGACATCCTCTCAAGGCAGGGATGCCCTCAGAGTTGTATAACTTCCTTGTCTAGGCAAAATCTGAAAATTTCTAAGGATGGCAATTCAACAATATTTTTGGAGCAACCTGTGCTAGTGCCTAGTCACCCTCACTAAAATATTTTCCTTATCCACAGCTGGGATTTCCCTTGATGTATCTTGTGACTATTGCTTTCTGCCCTCTCACTGTGCACTGAAGCATTTTCTCTAACTGACTAATGTGTAATTTTAAGATGGCCGTGGAATTTCCCCTCAGCCTTCTCTTCTGAAGCCAGGGGCTGCTCTCAGCCTCTCCTCAGATCCCTGGCTGGGCCAGTGGCCTTTCACTGCTCTTCCTCCAGCATATCCATCCCTCTCATGAACTGACATGTTCAGAACTGAGGAGTGTGTTCCCGATGTGGCCTCACAAGCACTGAGCAGAATAAATGCTTCTCTTGACCCATTGGCTGGTTCCTTCCAAATACAGCCCAATATTATCATAAGTTATGGCTGCAAGGATACACTGCTGACTCGTATTTATGTAATTTCTGCTTTACAAGCCATTGAAGCCTTTTCTGCAGATTTGAATTGAGTCCCAGTCCAAGTGTCAGGACTTGGCTTTTGACATTCTTGATCTTCATGCATTTGATAGCTGTTACTTCCACGTTTCCAGCTTACCAAGGGTCCTTTGAAAGGCATGCCTGCTCTCCAGAATATCCACCACTCCCCCAGGTTTGGTATTGTTTGTAAAATTGCTGAGAGAGTCCTGCAACCCTCTCTTGGTCTTTGAAGATGCTAAGTGGTGTTGGCCAGATGCTCTTTCAGATTAATTTTTCTCCACAGACCTACTTTAGAAAAAATAGTAATTCAGAGTGATGGAATGTCAACTATGAAGAGTTAGCTCACATAAAAATATCTTTGTTTATGTGTCAGTATTATCTGCTTGGAACCAGTAAAATAATATCAAGGACATGCTATTGCATGCATGGTGTTTGTGTTCATTCTTTCAAATGAAGAGACCATTTGATGATATTTCTAGGAACAAAAAATACAAATATATACAAATATATATTTAAAAAAACCCTCAGTTAGAAAAGAAAGGTTTATCTATGCAGGAAGCCGTTTCCTGGGCTTGGATTGAGGTTTGGAAACAGCCTAAAAAGAAGTTCACTTGAGTTTTGAGATACTCATCACCTCAAACACTCAAATTATTAAAACATTATCAAACTTCAGCTGAATTTACAGCATTTTAGGAAATTCTACGTTTTTGAAAATTGTATTTTTTATTTTGAAAGATTGCTATTTTATGTTTTTAATAAAAATTGCTATGTAAACGTATAAATGTAAAAACAAATATAACAACAAGCTGGGTATATTGTCTCATCTAGAGAAGATTTTTTTTTTCCTTAATTGTACATTATTTTAAACCTAGGTACTTGATAGTAATGGAGCTACATCTCTCTGAAATTTTTAGGATGAGGGAAGGTAGTAACAACTACCTACTAGTACCTTCTGTAACAACTACTTAGCAAGGTCCCACCTTGTTCCTGGTGAATATCAGTAAAACTTCCACCTGACTTTTCGGGGAAAACTTAAGAAGCAGCTGACACCCTAAGGCTCATTTTCCTGCCTGAAACCTGCCCTTGTTGGTCTGTCTCTAGTGTGGCTTTGTCATACTCAGCTGTGACACCAAGGTTATGAATATAGAAGCAGTGTTAATGTGTGCAGTGAACAGTGTCCAACCTTTGAGCAGCTGGACACTTTGTCAGGAAGGTGTCTTGCTGCAGAAATGGCTGATTTGGGTAGAAAATTGGGATATGGGTGCTAAGATTCCCTACAGCTGAGTATTTGCTTCCAGGTTCTGAGTTTATTAGCAGAGATTGTTGTTTCTGGTGGAAAGCAAAGCAAAAGTTTCACCTCATTGACTAGCTTAGTATGCTTTTTTACATATTTTTCTAACCAGAAAGGTTGATTTCGGTGTACCTGAAGCAAAGGCAAGGGCAAAAAAAGATTTCTCTGGCTAGGCTTGAAGAAATAATCTCACTGAATTCCACCCTGCTGTGTGAATCTGAAAATATTACACTGTATAAAACAAAATAGGCGAAGGAATGTTTACTCAATTTTCTCTCAAACTAAGACCCTGCAGCAGGCTTCTAACCAAGTTTGCATTGCATACATTACATTTTCTGCTTTGCACCACTTTTGCCTTTAAAAGATACAGAAAAAAGATACAGGTAAAGAAATTATTCCACCAGGGTTCTTAGTGCCACGCTTGCCCTGCCTGGCTGTGAGAGTGGGGTGTTTGAGATATAATACAAAAGATTGCAGCAGTGCTCTTCTTCCACTAATAAAGGCTAAAACACCATTCCAAGATATGTGTGGACCCAGATGCACACTGTGCACTGCTATATATACATCAGATTTAGGATCCATAGCCAAAACTCCCTAATTAAATGGCACTTGGCCAACATACTGTTGAATATGTGCAAACATACAGAAAAATGAAAGAACGTGCTTAACTTTATGCTCAGCCATGCTACTTCACAGGTAATTGTGTTGCCCACTTAACTAATTTTGAAGGAAGGAATCTTATTAGTTGCAAGGGAAGCTGACACTTAATTGCTGCTTCTGAGTCATTAAACTACACTGTTCTCAGTCACAAGTTGTACTAAACATGATATATAGTAATGTAATCATTCATAATTGCCTAAAAATTCTTGTATCAAAAAATGTAGAATTTCTTCAAAATTTTCATATGTCTAAGGTTAGTAACAAAATTGCATGCTGTAATAGATTACAAAAATATGCCCAAACTGGTTGAAATTATATGTGAAAACCATTATGACTGTATAAGGAGCAAACTGAAATTTTGTAGTTGAGTGTTCCATCTACAATCCTAATATTCTTTCAATATTTTTTATCATGAAATTAGTTGGAGTACCTGTGACTATTTTAAAATTCTTCCAAAATATTTTTTTCTAAATTTAAACACTGAAAAAGAGTATTTTAAAAACCATTTAATCTTTGGCAAGATAGGGAATTTAAATGACATGTTTAAAGTTGTTGTCCTTTGATCTTTGTATTGCCTTTTACTTTGTGTGCATGCATTTCTTCCTTCAAACCTTAACTTTATTATTTTCATAATTGATTATATCTCCATTTTCAAAGATTAATGTCACTATCTCCAAGAGATAAACATTAAGCTTTATATATTTCATTTGGCAGTGAAATAAATTTTGCTTTAGATTCCACATTGTAGGGAAGGAGAGGGATGTCTTTATAAAATTATTTTGTGAATACATTATTTTAGACATTGTTATCTTCATGGTTGCTTCCCAGTGTGATGTGGCACATTGAATCTAATGATATTTGTGGTATTTTGAGAAAAGAGGACAGCAGAGAAAAGAACAGCTTGTACCGTACAGAGCTTGTGTTACTGTTCTGTATTCAATACATGGGAAAAAGTCAAAGACCAAAAAATTAGGACTTTGTTTTTGTTTCAATGTATTGTGCATGTAAAGTTGTGTGCAATTGTTCTGAGATATATTGTACTTTGCATGAATTTTCAAGGGATTCTTCCATCTCTTATTGGCTCTATTATATGAGTTACAAACAGCTTTCCTTACAAAGTGTTTACATAATAATTAAAAACAAGCAGCATCTTTGGGAAAACTTCCAGAAAAAAATAGTGTAAAAGTAAAACTGAAAAGAGTTTGATGGGTACATGTCACTAAGTGTTGAAAATTTAACTGATATAACAAATACTCTGATTTTCAAGTCCTTACATGCAGGAGGCATGATCCTCCATTCAGGCTGGTAAGAAGTCTGTTGAAATTTATTAAATTCATTGATATTTCTTATTCAAGTGTAGTTTAAATCTCTGTAATTTGTGTATAGTTTAAGAGACAGAAAAATAGATCCAGATTCATATATTTGAATATGAGAAAAAGCTATGATGCGAAGTCCAAACCTATTTTACAAAAGCCTGAATGTGGCTCCAGTTTTGGAAAAAGGCAACCAACTCAATGTATATTTGTGTGCGTATATTTGCTTAAGCATTGATCACAGACTATTTCAATACAGTACAAATAGCTGGTTGAAAATGAAACCAAAATAAAATCAGTTTACACCTAATGAAAACCTTTTAAACCAAAAGTAAGTGCTACAGCATGGATTTAAAATTATGTGCACTTTATCAATTTTACTGTGCAGTACTCAAGAATCCTTTGTGTATGACATTTGTAGAAATGTTGGTGTACCTTGACCAGGTACGTTTTCTGGATGAAGGCTGAGGTCTCATTTTATAGAAGTATTTCCCCAATGGCAGCATTCTCTTATTGGAAAACTGTACCATTTCAATTGCATGGTCATTCCATTCCTCTATAAACATCTAACCACATCTAAAATTTGCTGAGAAAAATAAAACCTCTCCTCTAGCAATATATCATCTGAGCTACATAAATGTTTCTAGCACCACCTGTCAAGAACTTATCCACTTGTTGAAGTTTAATATTAAGATTTTGAAAGAAAATACAAAATGACTGCTAATGCCTTGTAGTTGTGACATTTACAGTAGAGGTCATGGTGTGACAGTTCCTTTACATTGAATTTCACAATTTAGCACAAGCAAATGGGTAGTTTTAATATAGCAAAATGAAAAGTGCATTTAGGAATGAAGAACATGAGGTAGACTTTAAAAGTGTGTTATTGTACTGGAAAATAATGAGTCTGAAATTGCCAGTGAACTAAACATGACCTTCAGCTCAGTGTAACTGAAATGGCCTGCATAGCCCCTGGAATCCGGAATTCAGAGGATATTGGTACTGGAGCTGAGCAACGGGAAGCACCTCTGCAAAGAGGGGGCTTTTGCAAAGACATTTGCTAGAACTTTCTATAAAAACCTGAATACCCCAGCTAGAACCTGATAGCAGTTCAGCACACTCCCCTCCTAACTAGACACAGGAGAGAAAACATAAGGAAAGGCTCATTGATCAAGATAAAGACAGGGAGAAATCACTCACCAGTTACTGTCATGGGCAAAGTAGATTCAACTTGGGGAAATTAGTTTAATTCATTACCAGTCAAATCAGAATAGGATCATGAGAAATAACCCCAAATTTCAAAAATACACTCTCCCCACACTTCCCTTCTTTCTGGGCTCAACTTAACTCCTGTTTTCTTTACCTCTGCACCCTGACCAGCACAGGGGGTGGGGGGCTGCAGTCAGTTCATCACTCTGTCTCTGCCACTCCTTCCTCCTCAGAGAGAAGACTCCTCACAGTCTTCCCTTTTTCCAGTGTGGAGTCCCTCCCACCGGTGACAGAACCTCTCCAATATGAGTCCTTCCCACGGGCTGCAGTTCTTCACAAACTGCTCCAGTGTGAGTTACTCCCATGGGGTGCAGTCCCTCAGGAACAGGCTGCTCCTGCATGGGTGCTCCCATGGGGTCACAATCCTGCCAGGAAAACCTGCTCCAGTGTGGGCTCCTCTCTCAAGAGGTCCACAGGTCCTGCCAGGAGCCTGTTCCAACATGGGCTTCCCATAGGTTCACAGCCTCCTTCAGGCATCCACCTGCTCCAGCCTGGGGTCTTCTGGGGGGCTGCAGGTGGGTGTCTGTTCCACCATGAATTTCCACAGTTTGCACCATGGGCTGCAGGGGAATCCCTGCTCCAGCACCTGGAGCACCTCCTGCCCATCCTTCACTGACTTTGGTGTCTGCAGGGCTGTTTCTCTCACGTCTCACTTCTTTCTCCCAGTGCAGTTTCCATACCCCATCCCGCCCTCCTTAGCTATGTTATCCCAGGGGCACTACCACCATCACTGCTGCGACCAGCAGCAGGACCATCATGGAGCTGGCTGGCACTGCTCTGTCACACAGCTTCTGGCACCTTCTCCCTGCAGCCCCCTACCAAAGCCAAGTGGCATAAAGTCAGTGCAGAGGGCTCTTGTTAAAAGGTACCCTAATAACTTCACATTGCTCTTTACGGAGACAGAGAAATGCCTGATGCTCTGCACCTCTGAAAATAGTGGATGAGTTCACAAGGTCACATACAGCAAAGTTAGGCTGTAATGGTCGAATCTTAGTCAAGAGGAAGGCTTAACATTAAGACATGGGTAGAATTAACCTTAGAATGCTTAATGAGCAAGTGTAATATATTCATCTTGCTTCAAATCACATCTGGCTATTTCTTGAAAGATTTCATGTATTTAAATCTCAAAATATGAACTAGGTGATGGCACTGCTGTGAGGAAGAAAATGCATCACACGTAATAGAGTGTGTAGACCTGATGATCACAGTGGCCCTTGTGGCCTTAGTCATTTTGCACTCATATTTCTGTAATTAACAGTATGAGAGCTATGCAGATACAAGGGAAAAAAACACGACAAAACTCAGCTATTATTCAGTCAATTCATGCTCATCTAAAGATGTATAAAGAATGACTCCACAAGTGGGCTAAAGCCTGGAAAGGTCTTATGATGATTAAGAAATCTGATTGAAAACTGGCGTGTGGATTGCCATTGGTAGAGGAAGAAGGCAAATGATGCTGTATGTTCTTCTCATCTTGCTTAATTACTTTTTGCCATAATTACTCTAAATGTAATCACTCTCCATTACTCATGCATAGCAATTTATTGTTTCCATGGGAACTATGAACTGATGGTTGCCAGCCCTTTACAAACACCTGCATTTCCCTCCATAAATTGATGTTAAAGTTTTTACCAACCTGTTGGGAAAATATTGGAAATTTTTACAAGCTAAAGCCTCTGACAGTAAAGTTTTCAATTCACCCTTGCTTATATGAAACATTATAAAAGCTGATACTTGTATTGAACTATAATACTTATATTGACCACACATAATCTGCCATGGTGTTTCTGATAGAGCAGTCAACATTTTGGGCAGATTTTTACAGGTTGTGTGTAAAAAAAACCCTGTAAATTAAAAAAACCTGTCTAATTATGGATGTCCTATGTGAGTTTTAGGAATAATAGTTACAAAATTGCTCTGGTCATGAATTCTGCTCACTTGCAATAGTTGTACAACACTCTGATCATGGCATCCTGTCCTTTTGGAGGGGTAGCTCCCTAACCTGCTGTCAGCAGTCAATCTTTGTTGAGGATGCTACAGGGTCAGACCAGCACCTCCTGCCATTTATAGCTGCTTCCCAGCTTGCCCACATGCCATGCGTGGCTTCCAACAGGGTTGTAGGTGGGAAGGCTGATGTGAATGTGGGCCTTGCTCTTTTCAAGACTTCTGCTTTCTCCTTACTAAAATATACACAGAGCAGGGTTTATTCCATGTTGTATTTTGGGGTTTTTTTGTCTCCTACCCTCAGTGCTACAAATGAGGAGCAGAGAGACTCGTTTGTCCTTCATAAATAAGCCTAACTGGATCATGAACAGAAAGAAAACCTCTTCCATACTTTCGACCCTGAAATCTGTGGTAGTACAATATCCCAGTGGCCAAAGAAAACACCTTTGCCACCTTAAGTGAAATTCATCTTGTTCTAGTTATACAAATAAGCTACTCCCACAGCTCCATATCTGTGAACACAAAATGAATTGCTGTGGATTTAAGGCTATCCTGATAGTATGGCCTGATGTATTAATTGAAAACTGGTGTCTAATTATTAACATCAAGGGAGGAGAAGGACAGGTAGGAGAAAAGGGAGTAAATGCTGGAGACAGTTGTGTGTGTGAATGGAATTATTTATGGTCCCAACTTTCAATCTCTACTGGGGAAATGCTTAGTAGTTTGTAGGCAGTTTGTTACTATCAGGAACACAGAATCCTCTGGACTTGAGTAATTTAATTTTTTTTTCATGTATTTTTCTTTGTATGCCTGTAATAAACCTTGCAGGATCATATTTTTATTATGTTGCCCCTTGTCACTCTAGTGTTATCCTGAAATGTGTTTTCAGATTTCCTTGCATTCATATGGATGAAGATTTAAATATTCTTTTTAACTCCTGTAATGATAAACCAGTTTATTTTACCTCCAGTTCTGCAGACACCTGGCCAAAAGGCACAGTTTATGTATAAATCACTACTAAATATCTGGAGAAATAACTGAGTGGCAGCTGAAATTGTTCTCGTGGCAAAATGAGACACAGCAAGAATGTTCAAATATGGAATTAATTTTCACTGCAGTATTACAGCTGATAATAATGTGTGAAACATGATTGCAAAGAATACTTATATATGATCCCATGCTGGAAAAATTATTTGTGTAAAAGTAATGCAGAACTGCACCATGAATAAGGCTTAAAATGCTATTCATTAAAAGGGCTCATGATCATTTTGCTATGGATGAAATAATAGGTGGATGTTTAGGATCTTTTTAATCAATGACACCTCATTAAAATGTGGGGTTTTTGGCATTTTGCTAATTTTGCCACACCCAGAAGCTTGCTATAATGTCAGTTGAACAAGAACCTTATATTTAAATTATTTTTTCAGTAGATTTAGTTAATTCATAAGAGTAAAAATTTTCTTCCTCTTTATATAAGATAGCACTATTGTCAATGGTTTAGTTGAGTACAAATGGAAATAAATGGTCTTTCCTACTTCTACTCTGTATCTTGTAGTATTCCCTGCTCCTAAATATACTATTGAGACACTTTTCCTACTTTTCATTGGCGAATACTCATTTTCTTGTAATTTGAAATCTCTTCCATCAGTGAAAAAGAACTTGGTGATAAAATGGCTGCTTCATGGCTGGTAAAAAAAAGAAATTAATATGGGAAGAACTATGTTCTGCACTTTAATTTGTTTATAAAATTTGGCTTAGACCTTGTAATTGGAATCCTTCTCTTATGTATGAATATTATTTGCTGTATTTCATTCTGTCTAACTAAAATGATGAAACAGATCATACTATCTGTTTGGTGACTCAAATTTCTAAAAAAATGTGTGTATTAATCAAATTAAAGTTCATGGCACTGAATACCTGTTCATGTCCTGCATTTCTTATCTGCAAAAAAACCTCACTGTTACTGAAAAATATACTGCTTTTAAATTAATTTTGTCCTTCTGACAATTTGTACTTGAGAGAGAAAGAAGAGGGAAAGTATTTATAAGACTGTATTTCTAAAGCCAAGAGCTGTATTATGTATTATTTTAAGAGGCAAAAGGGTAAGTTAGGGAAGTGTAAATAAGGGTGAAATTGATATATTACTGCTTCATATTTATGTAGATGGTGAAGTCGAGTACATCCCTTGTGCATCCATTAGGAGAAACAATGGAAACTGCTCCTATTGCCCAAAGTCCATTCCGTTTTCATTTTCCTTGTGTTGTAACTCTCTATGTACTCCACCTGAGCAAAATCAAAATGACTGCTAAATTAATCAGCTGCACTTTACTGAAGGAAAGCAAAAGATAAAACCATGAAAATGTAACAGTAAAAAATCTTGAAAGAAATAATTGGGAGACTGGGGATGGACCTGCCATAGGACATTTGGAAAGTTCTCCAGCATGCAATTTTTGGGGATGGGTCACTGCATGATTTAGCAGGTCAGTAAGCCTTCCCATCAGCCATAGTTCCATTATGATCTGTAATTTATTTTGCTTTTATTTTTTTAATTTAACTTCCCAGGAAGTTAGGGAGTCTAATTATTTTGGTGGAAATCAGATCTTTCTCCCACTACAAAATAGCATTCAAATTGCTGTTTCTGCAGTCTTTCTCCATGCTATAGAACAGTGTTCTTGTGAAGACAGAAAATGAAATATTCTCTAAGGAAGAAGAAAATCTCCTGATTAGCCTTTAACATCATGAAATCTGACCTTTATGTCAGGAAGGCTGCAATGTCTATCAGGGTGAGACTTGACCCCATTTGCTATTTCTTAAACAATACAAAATCGAGGGCTTAAGTTCATCCCTGGAAAATCCATGGAACCCCTACTGCTGCAAAACGAAAAATTAAAAGAAAAATCTCATTTTTTCTATATGTCACTGGTTTGTGGAACAATTCAGAAATATCTAGATGATTCATAAACTTTCTATATCATTGTTTAATATACGCTGGATATAGAATAGTGAATTCTAAAAAACCAGATAAAATGATTCCTCAAAAAAACTCATCCTTGGATGTTACCATAAGCAATTCAGTTAGGGAATTATGAAAAAGCCCCTCAGAGTGGCAGCCAACACATATTAATTAGACTTTTTGGTCTAGTTGCAGAAAGTACAGCACGTGTATTCTCGTCTTCCTGTTTTCTGTATTTTATTTTAGTATTGCCTCAGATTTACTTAGTGTTTTCTGTTTACTTTGCTGTCCCTGTGTGAATCATAATTTATTTAAAAAACTAAAATCACGATTCTACAGAACTAGTCATTTACAGGCCTGATATAATTATTTTGCATTAGAAATACACTTTTATGCGTACCATTATTAGCAATAGCCATAATTTCTTGCACCTGCCCCTAAATTCTGTTGAAGTGGTCATGAGCTCTAGCACTGTGTAAGCAAGAGAAACTCTCAATCTACCCAAGTTTAAGTGACCAGCCTGAGGCAAATAAAGTTTCCACAGAGAGGTCAAACAGATGTTGCCAGAACATCTCATTGTGCAAGCGCTATCATCTCATTAGGAGCTCTGAGGTACTCTGTTCCATTAAAGCAGGAGCAACCAGGCTGGACCAGGTGTCTAAAACATTGTGTAGCTCTGTGCTTCTGTTTGTTGTGCTTGGTCATGCCTAACCCTCACTGCTTCTAATGAGGTTTTTCGGGGAGTTAATTGTATTACAAGGTTTTGCCTCTAAGAGCTCTGTGACTGCAGTTGCAAATTTGCTTTGGTTAAATGACTGAAAGCAGGTGCCTGCATTCTGAAAGCTTATTTTGGTACAGATTTCTTCAGAGGCTTTTCTTTTGTTATTGTTTTGTGTTTTAACTGCTTATTGTTTGTCAAAATATGCTTTTATTGATGTTCAAGAGAGTATTCTTTCTAATGGTGGGTGTTAGACAACATTCAGGGTTGGGCTGGGCAGGTCATTATTGCAACCTCATCAAGTTGAAAATGCTCATTATAGGGATGTCCAGCCTAGATGACCTCTAAAGCTCCTTTCCATCCCATACCATTCTGTAATTGCTTTCAGTAGGATTAAAACCATTCTGGATTGCTTTCGATAGGATTACTGACAGCAAGAAAATGGTGGTGTAATGTAATGGACCAGCACCACTGGACCAGGGCCTCCATGCCCTTGGGTATGACATTCCCTGACATCATCTGGCACTTGTACCAGACATGGGGCTGCAGTCCTCTAAGACACCCATGAGGAGTGTCTCTCCTTCTTCCCAGGCTCCTGGAGATGGAGCTCTGACTATACCAACAGTCACTGAGGTCCTGCACAATCTCATGTGCCCAGTGCTGGAATGATGTCTTCTGATGCAGCAGCTTTGGGGGACTTTTGTGAGTGACTGATCACAATTACCTGATGCAGGCCAGTTCTTCATCAGTCCCATTACTTTTGACATACCTTGAAAAGTTGTGCCTTGATTTATTTCCTTCTGTACAAGTTTAGCTCATAACACATCCTAAACAGTGTGTCTAATACATTTTGTTAATTTTATTGGAGTGGTGCTCCTGAAATCCAAAAGCAGATTTCCACAGTCCTTAATGCTGTCCTTACATAGGGAAACATATTCTCCCATACACTTCTTAAATCAGGGTCATCAAACTCAAGAATATTGGGTAAGAAATAATGGAAAGGATTAACAGTAGAACTGTTATTTCGTACATCAGCGAGTCATTTGGTATTTTCAACAGATGCAAAGTTATTTGCTGGCTTGCTAGGTTAGCTGCTAAGGTTTGTGAGCTTAGTAACTAAGTTACAGGGCCAGATGACTAAAAATATGTTTTGGAGGGAAATATTTTGGGGACTTGTAAAGAGAAAACACAAAATGAGATCAGGATTGATTAGGTTAGGGTAGAGAGAAGAATGCTTGAAGAATACAGTATCTCCATGGTGAAAATATCAGCTCAGTCTGGAAAAGATATTCATGGCCTTCTAACAATTCTGTGGGCCAAAAATTTATTTTGTGATAAGTTCTGTGAAATCCTCAACAGTTAAATGAAATGGACATATTCCTACTTGAATCTAATTGACTCAAATCTTTTGCTTTCCCAAATACTGTATGTTTAATCTTAATTCATTCTTCCTTTGCTCTGCCAAATGCAGACATCCAAAGGCTCTTATGACCTGAATTGTAGTAGCTCCAAAATCAGAAAAGACAATTAAAATGACAGCTTATTAATCATGGAAAATAAATATTAGAGCAGCCCCAAACAATACTGGGGTCAGATGTATCTCAAAATGTCTTTTATTTTCCACTTTTTCCTTTAAATAAGACCTCTGCTGAAGCCAATCCCGGGGTCACCAGTGAAAGCACCTTGTTCCTCCTATGGAGGAAAGTGCTCCTCCAAGGTCCTTGGTTCAGTAGAAACATCACAGCAGTGTGGGAGACTCCAGGGAAACCTGCCTGGTGTCACCTGCCAGGTACATACCCCTCCTGTGCAGCAGCTCTGGCCCTCAGCCACAGCCAGGCAGGGCTGTAGGGACGGGGCCGAGCTGAGTCTGGCTGATCCTGGCTCAGTGTCCACGTCCAGGCAGGATCAGGTTTTGGGGAGGTGGAGGCTGGCCCTGGTGCAGTATCCCTGGGGCAGGGGCTGACAGCCGTGGGGGGTGAGATGGGATTCCGGGCAATGGGCAGGTGAGGGCAGGCCCCGGGCCTGGGCAGGGAGAGGCAGGGCTGTGGATGCTCTTGGGACCTTGTGATAATTAATCAGCTTTTTCATTTGCAAACTCATCAACACTTTAACCAGAAGATGGAGCCTGAAATTAGCTTGTGCTAATGATACAGAGCTGACTGGAAAACTTTGGAGGAAGGCTGTATACACCCGGTGCAGTGGTGACAGTGCAGGTAAGTCCGGTGTATTCAGGCAGATATTATTGTGCATTTATTCAATGTAAAATTTCCATATATTCATTGTTTACTGGGAGCTGAGGAATATTTTTTAAGGATTTGAATACATAAGACAAAAATATTTCACAGCTTTGGCATGTAATAGACAAATAAAATATGCTATATCATACAAGGTAGTATTTTCCACATAGCACACAAATATAGGGATGCTGTAAAATTATGCCTGTTTTTGCACAATGTACCAGACCAATAATTAGCCACTAGATCAGCCTAAGGGCATGGTTCTGAAGAAAGTATTTGCCTAATCATCTTTGCAAGGTTTTTGTTTGTTTCTTAGCAGGAGCATAGGAAGCAATAAAAGTTACATAAGGTTAATACGAGAGCGTTATGGATCATTCATATTTTATCAATCTGGGCAGAAAATAATAAGATTATTAATAGAGTTAGAGCTCTAAAGAGTCAATAGAGATTGCTAAGTATCTACTTTTTCTACTATGGTGCTGATAATAAAAAGAATTTGGGTTTCATAGTGTGTTATATTTATCTGCAATGATGACCTACACATCATGTGAAAACACATTTACAAATGTGTTTTTGTAACAGCAGTGCTTTGAATTTCTATTGCTCTACATATATATATTTTATCTTGGGAATTTTGGTTGCAATTGGAATGAGCTATTTGAAATGTTGCGTGTTATTGTAAGCAAAAAGAAATATAAATGAGGCCAGCTGATGAGGTAGCTATGGGTTCCAATGACCAAATCTGTTGCTAGGCTCCTAGTCCAAAAATCAGAAAGTCCACAGCCCCAGAATACAAATCTCTGATTGGCTATAAACTCATTTTTCAGCTCTGCTTCAGAAAAATCTGACTGTTAACTTGTTGCCAGAAAGCTTTGTGCTGGATAACATTCTGAAAACTATGTAAAAGACACACAAATATAGAAGCTGACACAAACTCCATATCGTGTAGTCCAATAGATTTGCAGTAGTATATTCACATCTAACAGGGATCAAACTGTGTTGCTGAGTGATTGAGTGGTGCCCAGAGGTAAAGGATAACAGTCACACATCCAGGGAATGCCTTAATAGAAAGCAAAAAACCAGAAATATTTTCTCTTCAAAACAGAAAAGCTCACAGCAATAAAATTCTTTGCAAATTCTACTGATGGCAATGGTAACTTAGCTAATAAAGAAAACTTAACAAAGTAAAACAGTGGCTACAGCTCTTACGGTTTGCACACTAAAAGTATTGAAACTTTGCTATAGCGGTTGATGGACATGGCAATTCACAAAAAAAAAATCTAAATTATATGAGAGTTAAATCTTCCATGAATTGCGTAAGTAATGCCTAATGATGCCCTAAGCTTGTATGTTATTTTATATTAATGCCAATCCTTGTGACTTCAAATGCTGTGTGGGCTACTTATGAAGGGACAAAATGTTTCATTCTTAATTAAATAAGTGGCTTGCATACCCTGCTTTTTTTGCATTACCTGTTTGCATGTTTCTCTCCAGGATTATAGATACTACCTTGCAACATGAGATTTAACATGTAGGAAAAGAAAAAAAAGCCCCACTACAGATCTAATTTTTTAAAAAAAAAGAAAAAAAAAAGCACACAAGAAAAAAACTGCACCAAAAAAAAAAACCAAAAAAACCCCAAACAAACAAACAAAACAAAAACAAAAAAAACACCCAAAAACACCCAGAAAATTCTAGCTAGATATTTAAATCAAGTTTTTAAATCAGCTTAATGGAGAATCTGGTACATTCCCAAGCTGTTGCCATTGAAGTTTTGGTATTTAAAACTGGTTTTGTTTTGACAGAGCTCCTTGCTTTTTTTCTTTCCTTGCCAGGATGCTATTACAACCAAACATCCTTCATTATTCTATTGTGTGAGAATGGCAGGTTCTTGAAAGGAAATGAGCAGCTTTGTTTATTACTAAACTGTTAATATCAATCTACAGTAATTTATAGGAAGAAGGAAGGTACTAGCATTTTAATAATGACTAAAATCGTGCATTTGTTATTAGATACAACATTGTTAGATAGTTTGATTAATTTTGATTGAATAGAATATTTGTTATTGTGTACAGTTTGAAAAGCTCATGCTAATTATAGTTGGATACATTTTGAGCTAAGAGGGGAGCTATAATTTTCTTTTGATGGATCTCCCTAATTACACCACTCATAGAATTTCATCCACCTCAGCTACAGGTTTCTCACGAAAAGGGCAGGAACTTTCTACAGGCACATACACATTTCATTTTACTGTTTGCTGTCCAGGTTCTCTCCCAGTCAAAACTCTAATGGGAGTTTCATGGCCACCTTAAACCAGCATATCCTTAATCAGATTCTCTGTGAGCTTCAGGATATAGCTCCCTGAATGCAACTTGTGCCAGTAGAAACATGGGACGGTAGAGGCAGAGGGTGAGCACTTGCAGGCAGGAGATAGACTGGGTTTTTTGACAGCTGTTCCTGCTTTATGTCATTGTAAAGCAGTTGTGAAATTACAGCTTGTCATTAGATTTCAGAGATATCTTAGAAACATCCACTAGCAAAGGCGATAAAGATTAACATTAAATGTCCCTAGCTCATGATGATTTTTCTTACATTTCTTGTCTGCATTAGATAGAAAATATGTTTATCCCTTGTTTAACCCAAGAGACTGCTTTCCTTATATCCTCAAACCTTAAAATTCTAAATGAAAATTGCCCGTCTCATTCCTATTCACTCCAGCACCAATCAGTTCTATGTCATCTCACAACTCTTTCCTCTGTGCCACAGAAAGAGCAATTTCTACCCATTTCCAATCCATTTTTCTATTGACATTTCTCTGTATTCAGACCAAGTGTTCCTTAGCATTCAGCAAGAGCATTTCCAGCCTTTTTTTGCATTTATATATCTCTGCAAAAGGATGAAAGGTTCTAATCAAATTTTTCCTCTTACCTGGGGGCAAGCTGTCAATAAAGCAATGAGCTCCATGCAGAGTTTGGTTTGTCAAGATTCTTTGACAGACTGTAAATATTCACACCTCGCTCCTAGACCAGATGAGAAGAAAGTACTGGCATCAAGTGTACTGCAAATCCAATAACTAGTGTGCTGCTTTTGTGGATATTTGAAGCTAATCACAGCTGGTGGAAAGTGCTTCATGCAGGTATGTTTTCTCATGGGCATGTAGTATTTTTCCATTGTTTCATATTCTGTTGGAAATTGATCTCCCATTTTTGCCTGCTTTTTATTTGACCTTAGAAAAACAAAGTAGCCTAGCTATTGAGTTATTTGACTAGTGGAAGTGCTATTTTTGAATATCTGGAATAGTCTGTGGTACAGAATGTTTTTAATATTATCTTCAAAGGGGCAAGTCTGAAACATGAAAAACACACTGAAAATGTGGACAGGTGTAAAGATGGATTACGCTTAGGAGCTGCAGTTGTTGCAGAGGCTTGCCAGGGATCGCTGGTTGGTGCATGGTGAGAATGCAATTTGCTGTCTGCCGTGTCTTGCAGTAGAGTGCACCAAGAGTGTATAAACATCTTTCCACTTACTTTCCATGTAAACACTTTCCATAGAAAATTCGCTAAAATAATGTTATGTTTCTCCCAAATCCTGTTCAGATCCTGTCACAATCCAGATCATAAAATAATGAAAAAAATGTAGGTACAATTCATGCACTAAGTAGTCCTCTAACTTCAGACACCTTCTAGAGCATATTACAAAAACCTATCACTCAAATACAATGGCTTTACTTGCCCATATTTCCAAAAACACACCACTGGGCCATTTCACCACTCCACCTCTTGCCAGGCAGTCTTAATTTTGAGCAATATACATACAATGAAATAAAGAAAATATATGCATTAACAGTGGAATTTAACTGTTTTTAGAGCTTTTTGAAAGTTAAAACAGAAATAATGATTTATTAAGTTTTGGGTGGTTTGCAGTTAAGTCAAAATATAAGATAAAATTCCTGATAATTTTAAAGGCATTTCTTCCTGATACATGATTAACACTAAAGTTTTAAAGAAAGTCTAAATTCTGAAGTAGAGCCTGTCTCTGTTTAAACTGCTGAAAGAACATTGTAATAAAATTTTACAGCAAGTATTTTTGAGTAGCAACTAGGACTAGATTTAAAAATCCTAAACTTGTATTGATTGCACCTAATTAAATAATGTTAAAATACATACTACTGATAGTTTATATTTTCATCTTGATGTGTTATATATTAAGTAGCTTTATTTACTAATGAAGAATTTAAAATTATTAATATGAACTTAATTTGACTTCCAGTTTCTATACACATTCAACATTTTATAAATATTAAATAATGGTATCAACTCCATTTAAAAAAATTAATATGTCACTAATTTAAATTTGCATTATTAATTAATGCATTTATGTAATTAGTTAATATTTTATTAGAAATTTAGTATGATCCTTAGGTTTTTCAAAGCATAATTATATATAATAATGCTTTGGACTCAGCAAGGCGGAGCTCAAGGTCCTGACCCTATTCAAGGTCACATTGAACGGGGCTTCAAGACACCTGGGCTAGTGGGAGATGTCTCTGATCACAGCAGGAGGGTTGGACTACATGATATTTAGATGTCCTTTCCAAACTGGGCTATTCTCTGAATCTATATAATTCAAAATTGTAGGAGTCTTTGTAGGGAGTTTCATATAGAAATTTAAGATAGCAAAAGAATATTTGGTTTTTTTGCTGTTTATAGATTTAAATAACCATCTGAATTTATCTGTTTTTTTCATGCATATTTTGTGTATTTTATTGGTTTCCATCCTCTGCTGTCAGAAGATAAGATATTATCATACCACTGCTGGATTCTGAGGTTGCTGTGGTTTTCTGATTTTCAGAGAGGAAATGGGTTAATATCACACTCTTATAGGCAGCTTGAGTCTGCCTACTTCTACTAGAAAAGGAGACACACAGAGCCTTTTTACCTGCTTAAGACTGCAGGCTTTTAGCTTGAAATCTTTTTCCACAGTTCAGAGTTTTCAGTCAGGCAGGCAGTCAGTCACTCAGTCATTCACTCAGTCACTCAGGGACTCTTTTCCTCTTTTCCCTTCCCCCAGTCACTCTCACACTCTTTTTGTTTGCATAATCTGAAAGGGGTTTTTTTTCATCCACTGTAATATTTACATCTCAAATGTTTTCTTCTGACTGGCGCTGTGTTTGGATAGTTGGATTTTTTACAACCTCATGTTTAACTTGATTGTATTACTCTGCAATCATCTTGGAGCATATTAGAGATATACTGAATGAAAAGACACATGTACATTCTTGATGTATTTTATACATATAGATGATATCTTTTTTAATCCATCTGTCTCTTTATTTCAGCACACTGAGGGCATATTAAAGATTATTAAGCATTCAGGGATGGCTGAAGTGCTATAGTAATTGCAGAAGTGGTGCAAGAAGCAAAGGGATACTCCAAGCAGTTAACAAACACTCATGGCAAATATCTTGTAATGATCAGGCTCTGCCTTTATCGGGGTTTCAGAAACAACTGGGGATAAATAAATCACATAAATGTATTCAGGAGCACAAATCTTCTAGAGTAAGTGTCAAAGAAATTGTAAACTGCAGCATCTTTAAAATTAACAACTAGTACAAAAAAGCATGTGTCCCATGCTTGGAGGACCAGTTGATTGCTTTTCAGATACAGATCTGAGGGAAGGAAAGTGGATCTTTAAATGTCACTTGGGGACTGACAGAATGGGAAGGAAAAACTAAGAAAAGACATCCATGAAGCAGAAGAGTCTTCAGTGTATTTTGAGATTTGACAGATGTACTTACAGTTGAGCTTGGCTGTGAAAAATATAGATGTCATTGCTGTTTTACTAGTATGAGAGAATAAAATGTCAGCAACTCCCAAGTAACTGCAACTCATATAAGACATCCACGAGGATGACATAATCTTGCCAAGTTCCACTAGTCAGTGTATATGTACAAGTAACAATTTTAACTTGCTCCTGCAGAATGGAATAAAAACATAAATCTGAAGTTTAATCCTCTAAATTTACTGTTACTAAATGCCTGCTTGTAGCGTGTATGTTAGAATTTAGGTCCATGTTGGAACAGTTTGTTGCATAGTGACAGAACAGTCTACGATATAAATTGCAAAGCTCTGGAATATCATCAAAATGAGTTCCAAATGAGATAGTCCTACAAAACAGAGGCAACATAAGCATCTGGTCTGTTTGTATGTCTTGAACAAGGCTGAAGAATGTACTGTCCTATTTAGGCATAAAGTATAAAGATGAGAATTTAAATTAATTGTTTTAGTACAAGTACAAACCACTGCTTTTTATTATTACCACTGACCACTGAATGTTTCCATTAACTCAGTAAGGCCAAACGAAATACTGAAGATGTAGTAAGTATTGTTTGTAGGCTCAGTATTTCCTGAAAGGGAGAAAAATATTTCTGTAGTAGTATGTATTGCCTAATACTATGAACATCCAAAGAGATCTAGAGTTCCTGAATAGCAATAAATGGGTGGTATCGTGCAGAGATAAATTGGAGCCTGTCAGTCTCCTGTCTTCCTATAAAATAGTTGCATAAGATGCATTTGAAGAAGATGTTGTCCAAAGAGATAAATGTTGCCTTTGTGATAGCAGAGGGAGTGGAAAAGTTATTGAGTTTATCAACTTGTCTGACATCCATGGTAATGAAAACCTAGGAAATACAAGAAGAAAGAAAAATGTATGCTGTCAGTTCTTTCATATTTCACAGATAAGGAAAAACCTACTTTTTAGAAATGTAACTACTTAGATTTTTCGCTATTGATTAAATAAAGCAAAATATCTAGGCAATAAGTTTTATATGTGAAGAATCTGAGACTTTAAAAACAAACAGTTGAATTCCTGATTGCATAATTTTTTTCCTTAAGTGTACTGTGAAAAGCAGCTGAATAGGAAGCTGAGCAGTAGCAACAGTGGGAGCTGGAGAGAAGCTTACAAAATTTTCTGAATCCTACCTGGCCATCTGTAAGCTTTCTAATTAGCCACAGCAACTATCAAGCTGTTGCCTGTCAGAATAGCTGAAAGATTTCCTTAGTAGGACCTTGATCAGTACAAATGTTCTGGGATTGGAGAAGTGTTTGCGGCTGTGGGCTGGCCTGACAAACAAATGCCCCAGTAGCACCAGCAGCTAGGGTGGGGCTGGAAAACTGACTGCCCTTTGTGAGACCAAGGGCAACTTTAGCCTGGTATCCCATTTTCAACAGAGATCAAAAGTGAAGGTTTAATAAATAATGAGACCACCAGGACACATTATATGGTTCCTTCTGATAGTCTTGCATCTTTGTCCTATATTCAGTTTGGGGATTCAAGAGTTTGAAGGCATTTCCAAACACTTTGTAATGTGCAATGACTTGTCCTTCAGCATATTCATTGGATTGCGAAGGCTATTGAATCTTCAGTTCAGCCTTTGGCCCTCTGGAGATCTCCAAATTGCAGATTACCAGGAGAGACAATAAGCCAGGGGTGCATTGTTGTCTTGTTCTCCAGGACAGTAGGGCAAGTGCAGAGCTCGGTGTGCTGTAGCAGTGCAGACTCGGTAAAGTTCAGAAGGTGCTCAGAAGCAGCAGGGGTGGTCCTGTGTTACAGAGCTGTGTACTGCAGGCTTTCTTCATCTTGAAATAATACAGTGCATGACTGGAGATGACAAAGCAGAAAGCCCTTAGTTTAGTCTACACCAAAGTCACAATCCCAGGAGCTGCTCTCAGTGAGTGCTGAGGAGCATCGAAGGGAAGAAGCTCCCTTGTTCTTGTTTCAGAGGTCTGTGAAGCAGGAGCTGCATGAACATACTGTGCTGTGAAAAAAGAAAAGACAGTGACTTTGAAGGAAAAGGTTGTGTATGTGTAAGCATCTTCCCCTGTGTCACTGTGTTTTCTATACACTCCTGAATCATGAAAAAGTTACTGTTAATTAAACCTCCCAAAGTTGTCAGCTTGTGATCTTTCTGGCCTTAAAATTCCATCCAAGCCTACCTAATTTCCTGAGTCATTTGCCCTGCTTCTTTTGACTGCTGCTCTGTTTCAAGAAAAAAGTCCTCTTTTCTGCATTTTTTAACACACTCCACCACCACTGAAATTACAGGGACAGTTTAACAGTTTTCTATTGAAAGACTGTCTTAAGTGCAGTTCCAGCAGAAATTAAAAAAAAAAAGTACATTTATTAATTCTTCAGTTTCCATGGCACTGAAGAATTCAGATTTTTTCTCTCATGTTTTGACAAGCTGTCTTTGTACTGAGAGACCATAGAAATCACAAGAGGGTTTTATGCTGAATTCTTTTGTGATATCAGTTGCTTTTTAATCAGGAAATGGCAAATACACGGATAGTAGGGTTGCCAGACATAAGGGTCTGGTAGTCTGTCACTCTTCTTCATACCACAGAAGTGGTCTCAGAGAAATTTTGACTGTATAATGACAGAAAGATGCAGAGCTGAAGATGGGAAGGTAATTACTCTGAGTTTTTTTTTACTGTTGAACAAGCTGCCTCTCTGTGACCTGGAAGTGAGTACTTGGTTAAGAATGCTGATAGGAGTCCCACAAAGTAATAATTTATGTCATTCTTTAGAAAGTATCTCCCTTGGGCTTTGCTGAGTACATAAGTGCCGTGCCAGATGGACCTAGACAGCTTTATGAGATATGAATTATTTTACATGTCCTGCCAAGGTACAGCTACTCTCTGTTTCACATGGGCTGCATAGCTTTGGAGGCTAGCACCACCCTCTCTCTTCCCCACCTTACTTAGTGTCTATCTGCACTGTATAAGCAAAACATTCTAATAACTGTTGAAAAGTAAACTTTTGAAAAGAAAAAAATGCTAAATTGAATTATTTGTAATTTTTTTATTCAGTTATTAAATGCTACAGACTATACATTCACTAATGAATCTACTTCAGAGTTAGGTAGTATATTATTAGTACAATTAAACCTTTTTCAGACTCTGAGACAGATAATTTAGTTGATATGTATTACTACAATCAGGAAGTTTTATTTGAGTCTTGGACATGGTAAAGTAATGGAAGTTAGTTATTTTGAAAAGCTGACAGCCTAACTAGACTGGTTTGGAGAGTGATCATGCTGAGACTGCAAATGGGAATAAAAGAATAAACCCTTGTGGTAGGTGTTAAATCCATCAGCTGTTAGTCTGTCAAACTTTGCATACATCATCATCCCTCTAGGAGAACCAGATTGCAGCTGTGTGAAGACAAAGGTGTGGTTTTTCAACTAACTGGGAGGCAACCTCCCTTTTCCCTGTCCCTTTGTACTGCTGGTTTCAAGGGGAGTCTGGATAGGATCCTTACATCTGACCAACACAGAAGCACTCAATCAGCACTGAAAACAGGGAGATCTGTAGTAGTGCATGTAGTAGAGTTTTAAGGAAAAACCAAAAGTATTCAAAGTAGTCATGTGTTCTCCACGCTGCAGCTTGTCAGGCATTCATCAATCTCCTATCTTCTGCCTTTGGTAATAGTCTCTCTGTTTGTCTCAGTGATTTGTCTGCCTCCTTTTCTTTGGGAAATTTCACTGTGGAGAAAGTCAGATTTATCAGCATTTGTTTTCCACCCAGAAACAGAAGCATTTTTCAGGATGTATTTAAAACCAGTATTTCAAAGGATGGACAACCACAATTTTATTCCTTCTTGTTTTTCTAATCAGATTTTGGAAAGGAAAACACAGCTATTAATTCAATGGAATGCTTGCTTTTATGAAACTGATCTTTGCACAGCAAATGACCAAAGGATACTATTACCTTGGGTATTTAAGGATGTATTTCCTCAGCTGGATGTGTATTTCCTTATAAATTAGACAATAAGGTATTTTATCAGAGAAACAGATTTCTTGTGTGTTTCAATATTGCTGCTTATTCTGGCACTGTATTTTATTTCCTAGGGTGGTTACATAAAGCCTGAAAAGAAAGAAAGTACTGCTTTACTTCACCCAGGGTGTTACTGCTTAATTAGCATTTGTTTGATTTTTTTGTGTGTATGTTGTCTTTAATTTTGTAACCTCCTATATTTAATAGGAGGTCACAAAATTAAAATAGTGAAAATTTTCAGACACTTCTGTTTGTCATCTCCATAACCGGAGGATTATTTGAATATTCAAGGTCTCTTCAGTGAATTTCAGAACTGATCTTGTGGCCCTTCCCCTTCCCCTTTCTTTTCCCTTTCCTTTCATATTTTGTTTTAATAAAGCATGATGGATATCTATTCAAAACTAAGTGAATTAAGCAATTCAAACTCTTTTTCTGCTCAGAGTAGGCATAAGGCAGATTATAGAGTTTTTTTCCACTGACTTTCAGTTCAGAAATTAACCCTCACTCTCTGTAAGAATGGATTTCACTGTGTACAAACTTATGTGATTATTTGATGGAACTATGAATGTACAGGTTAATAATGAACAGATATATCTGATTCCTTCTAGCTCTAGGTGTAAATTACAGCAAAGCTTATCCCTTTTCAAGAGGTAGAATACTCCTTTGCAATTCATTTTTGCATTTGAATTCAATGTTTAGAGCTTTGGCCTTATTCAATGTTTAGAGCTGCACATGTATTCTTCTACTTGGATAAGAGCCAGGCACTACTCAATGATAAAATAACAATGACAATAAAAAACCCAAATGACAACAACAGCAGCAGATCACTGGGGAGAAACTGTGAGGCTACTATCAAAGAGCTCACAACAAGGAGTTATAGGTGTTGCTTCCTGATGCTGTTCCTGACACACCATGTTTCTACCACAGCAGACGTGCTGGGATTTTCTTATATTGGCACAATTAATTTCTGATTCCCATATGTTGGTATAAAAAGCTCTTCTTTTTTTGACATGGTACCACAATTTCTTCTGAAATAGTTGGTTATGGATTCTTCCAGTTACTTTTTACAAAGGTGAGCTAAAAGTGTTAAAGGAAGAGAACAAGGACAGAAGAAGAAAAAGGGTAGGGCAGAAGAAGTTGCTGTAATTAGCTCCAAAAGGAAGAATTTGTTACATTTTCAGCTCAGCATACTCATCACCACCGGAGAATGTGCAGTACATGTTAAACAGTTCCTTTCTGCTCTGTAAACATAGGCATGATTCCCTGCAGTGCACAAGAAAAACAATTCCACTACCAATAATCTACAGAAACACTTCTACCAGCCACCTCTGTTTTATAAAGAATTCCATCTGTCTAACACTTCTGACTGTCTAGAAACTGATGCATCATTTTTATCAGTTTCTTTTTTTTTTTTTTGAAGTTGATCAAGACCATTCTCAGTCATAAACCTCTAAATAATTTTTAGGTTTTGTTCAGTTACTTTCTTTCTAACCCTTCCTAGAAATATTGCCTATATAAATGTCATAATTGGTATTTTTACATCTATATAACATCTGTAACTATCTATATGCTTGATTTATATTGAAACAGTGATGTCTATATGATTGAACGCTGGGATAAACTTTCTGGTAACAACAAATCTACAAGTTTGCAATTCACATCCTTTCCCACCTATTTCAACATTTTTTTAAAAAAGGTCTTTCTTGCTCCAGCAGTAATGTAAAAAACCTCATGGATCAAAGGCAGATGTAGCTATACAGGAAGAATGTCAACCCCTTTTGTTCTTGTCACACAAATAGATGATAAAAGCCAGTATGAAGGCAGACAGGGTATACTGCACCCTAAGACTGCTGAAAATGGTATCCTTGGGAAGCTCGTGGAGCTTGAGATAGTGAATGAAACTACATTTTGAAATGTAATAAAAAAAATACTACTGACATAGGAGTGCATCACTGCAAAACAGAAAGTGGAAACTTCAGATCTGGAACTCAAAGACATGGTTTGCTCGTTCATGGCTTTTGGAGGGCCATCTCCTTCCCTAGTGAATGCTACTGTGCTTTGGCTGATACTGAACTTTTTCTGTGGGAGCACCAGATGATCCCAAAAAATTAAACCATGTTGTGACAGGAATAAAAGTCTCTGAAGAGGAGACCTTCTCTGCTAAGGGCTGAACATATATTTAACTTGCAAGCTAAACTCATTTCAGAGAACTGTGATATACACAGACTTCCTCAGAAGACTAATCTTCATGGTTTATTTAGCAACAAGAAGGGCTGATGTCCATCACTCCTTCTTAAAAAGCATGGTAACACTGAAATATTTGCCCTTCCCTCCTTCTTAAGAAAAAGTGGTTTCTCTGAGGAAAAAAAAAATACAAAATTGGGACCAGTGGCATTGCTGAAGATGAATAACAGTGACTCTCTCCAGAGTTTGTCGAAATGACTCCTGCAGAGGGCAGGTATCTATCATCAGAAGAGATACAAATGGCCCCTTTGCTCCTAAGTAAGGCAAGGTATTATAATATTTGAGGTGATTTCCTCTCCCTTAACACTGCTGTTGCAGGCAGCAAGCATTCAGCTTCCATTAGAGTTATTTAGTCAGCCTCTTTGGGAGCATGTTTGTTAGGCAGTGACCCATTCTTTGGTGCTCCTCCAGGGGAGGTGTCTGGCATCTATTAGAAACTACAATGAGTTTATGAGGTTTATGAGGCTTATGAAAGCCCTGCCCTGCACAGATGTCTTGCAGCAAGTACCACATTTCAACACACCATTCTCCTGTTCAATATCTAGGCTACAACATCACACAAATAAGACAATGCTCAGTGAATATTCACTCTTCTGCTCGACCTGGATGTTGCAATTATTTAATTTTTTCTCTCGGGGTGAAAGTTACTGTTCAGCAAATGAAGGATTTCTGTACAATCTTTAAGGTTTTATTCTGTTTGTTTTTTGGTTGGTTTTTTTGTGTTTTTTTTTTTTTTTTTAATCACAGCTACATCTCTAGAAGAGATTAAAAGTGCATTTTTATTATTAAGAGCATTTTACTGTCTGGGATGTCACCCCTTCTTTCCTACTGTACAGTTTAAGCAATCATAGAGGGAGCAAGGTTGCTGAACCTCACCCTGAAAGAGGAACAGAATTAAGATCATGCCTCCACACATGAATTCAAGTTCTGGATTAAGGTTTAAGCACTGCCTTTGTAGTCTTGGACTTATTTATTGATATATTTCTCTTTAGAAGGAGAATATATTTGATGTGAACACTCTGTTCTGTCCATAAGTACTGATCGCTTTTGGTAAATTCACTCAAAAGGCTTGAATTTTGTATCAGCTGTAAATACTTATTTCATATTTATTGTATTTTGCAACAACACAGAAACATACTTCCACTTGGTTCGATTCATTGTAGTACTTAAGACAATGTGGTGATGGTCACTGAAAACCACATTTCTAGAGTGTAGGGAGAAAAAAAAAGCAAACAGATTTTTCAGGCATGACATTTCAATAAACTGACCTTTGCAATACTGTTTGAATGACAAGAACACAAAAACCTCATTGGAAACAGGACATTTACTTTCAAATATTACCATTTATCCAGCCAGTGGGGTTGTTTTATGGGATTAGTTTTCAAAGTTTGATTTTCTATTAGTTTTTCTTTATGTTCCTGTTTGAACTTGTGCATTTATTTGAGTTTGCTGTTGGTAGGCAAATGGAGTTTCTAATGAAAGGCAGTCCATAAGATTGGTATTCCTGCACAAGCTGAAAAACAGAGCTTCTAGCATTTTGTTTTTATTCAGAGTCAAGCTAACATTTTTTTTTTTATCATCTTTCAAACTCAAGTGCTGTTATGGATTTTGAACACTGAATACACTGAATTACATCTTAGCCTAGGTGAACATTGCACAAGGATCATGACCTCAAGAACTAGTGGCTACCTTAAATTCCATTTTTGCAAGTATATAAGTTCTGCAGTTCCAGTATTAATATCATTATAAATCTATAAAACATTGTTCTAATTAGCTACTTAGCTAATCTTGTTCTTAACAAAATTTAATTGTTGGCACAATTAAGACTAATTTGTGTTCTGATTTTTCTGAACAATGATAAAAGCTGAATTATTGGAGTGATTTAGTAGGAGGATGTTCTCTGTACTGATAAATAGGGTATTCTTGTCAGCCAGCACAATGCTTTCATGTATATAGATTATGCTCTGACATCAGAAATATGAAAGCATTTGAAAATTTAAATTTCACAGTATTAAAAGTCCAAGTTGTTAATTAGATGTATTATGTTCAGTTTACAATGTGAATAACTCATTCATGACTATATATTCCGTTATCAAGTATTTTGGGAAACTGATTTGAATGTAACCTTTGCAATATGAAAATGCATTAAAACATTTTATTGTATTATGTGACTATCCTATCCCACTTTATCTATTATTCTATTTCAGTCTTTTGTCTTCACATTAGTTTGCTTTTCCAGATTCTGTTAAAATTTAATTAATTACAATTTTCTATACACTTTTTCACCTTACTTCTTACTTTGGTTCAATACTCTTAGTACAAGACAAAAATCCTTTAAACTACTGAGATAGAATTGTTCTTTCCATCTGCTTTTTAAGGCATCAGAGGAAATTTCCCTTCACATATACTTCTTTTTAAAACATTATATTCTTCTGTGGGTTCCATTCTGTGTGAAAGAAGAAACTACACCTCTTGAGGCCAAATTTTTTTTCCCACTTAAGATTTATAATAGTCATTCATAACACTGGAAGTAGAATCTGGCCACAAGTAACTACTGCAATTGTAAAAAGCATTCCCTTCATCAAAAAAGCACTTTATGCAATTTTCCATTAGACAATTTGAGGATTTTTTTTAAACCTTAAAAAACCATTTATTTATAGTATTATTTCTGAAAACACTTTGTACACAAAAATATTAAGCTCATTCAAATGTTCATAATTTCAATATTTAGGCAGAATTTTATTCAATTACTACATTACCTTCAGTATGAATGCTCAAATAATCAGAAGAAACAATTTACTGAAAGCTATTTCCAAAGTCACATCAAGTGAAGATAAGTTTGCCTTGGTATGATTTATCTTTCACACGTAGTAAAACCAGATTTCTAGCACATCAAGGACTTTATCAGAACAGGAGCTGCAACACTGTGCCTCTGACGTATTCCAAATTTTGACAGGTTAGCACTTGGCAGAGCAATCTCCTTATTGTTTTATCTTTAATGTCCTGAAACCAGCCCTGACAGAGCTCTTTCAAAACCAACATGTTGAGTAGATTTTTCTTAAAAACAACTCTTTTAAGTTAAAAGGTTTTAGCTATAGACAAATTCGTCTTAGCTGTATCTCCATTATTTGTAAGACAGTGTCAATAAGACAGATAAAGGAGCAGTACAAAATCTTTTTATTAATTACTATCCCTTCTGTATAATTTCATTCTATACTGAAATTTCAAGCAATTGATAGAAATTTTATTCAACGGGGAATAAGATTTTTTTTTCTGATATATTTCATCTTTCGTTGGATGTGAGGAAAAATACGATAAGCTAGGGGCAAGAAGAATCTAGACAAAATATCTTTTCATCCACTGGAAGTGAAAAGTTTTAATGTGACTGATGTTACAATTGTGAAATTGAATCAAGGAAATGAAAATTTTCAAACATGAAAAAACGCAGTTTTTTTCAGAATAATTGGCATATTTTGGAAAGAGGCTACTCAGATTTCTGGGTTTATTTCACCCTCCAAAAATGTCACACTATTAGGGACAGTTTATTAATTTCATTTTTTTGAATTTTGATTTTGTTTTTTAGTTTGATTTTGTCTTTTCTAGACAATGCTGTTAAGTATTTAATAAAAATAATTTCTTCAGGCTGAAAAAGTCAATTAGTTTTTGTTCTAAAAAACACTTAAAGCTGTGGCTTAAATTTTCCTTCCCCTAATTTACATAGAAACCGAAAGTCTTTGCAGGTACCTCTCCTGTGCAAATCAATTCAACTTTCTTTGCTGCAATTGCTACACAACCACCATTCATATTGTTTTCCCAATAATTAGAATGACAGTGGTAGATTCTCACGTGATTTTCTAAGAGATTTTTTATTTCTTTCCTAGTCCACCATGACTCATTTCAATAGATAGAAGAAATTCAATAATCTGATAGGAACACATGGGAACTAATTAAATATTTGGAAATATAAGGAATGTTTATATTTCAGATGTCATCATTACAGCATAAACTGCTCTAAAAGGTTCTGAAGCATATTAAAAAACTTTATCTTTGGACAAGTTGACTGATAAACTTCTACCTGAGGAAAAATTCTTGCTCATACTTGATATAATAGTGGCATTGTACTGTTGATGTATCTTTCATACTTTGTTTGACTTCTTTGTAAAAGAAGTCTTACATTAAATCACAGCTTTTTTGAAAATCAATTTTAAATACCCTACAGAGTAGTTTTCCTAAACTATTTTAAGCGTAGATTAAGAACTCAGACCTAAAGACCACAGGCTAGATCAATGACATTGAATTCCCTTTCTTCAAAGGGAGCTTTCTTTTGAATACAAATGGTAAAATCTTTCCCACTTCAATGTTATTTCTGCATGAGTAAGAACAGAATTAAATCCATGTAAAAGCCTGATGACTTTGTATACATTACCTTAAATATAGTCTAAACTTTTGTAAAATTGACTTGATTTTGATGCCTCCATTTTCATTTGCTCAAGCTGAAATATTTCAATGAAGTGTTGCACCCAATAAGGCAACACAGCATTTCCTGAAGACACATCACTGAAATATTTTTGCACCTCTGTGCCAATAAAAGGGAGTTTTTTCAGTACTTTTACATCAGCAAAGTTAATTTGGGGAGCATTCAAGTTCCAATGTAATAAATACAATTATTTTTGCAAAATTAATATGAAAACAACTGTTGGAACCTTCTTGGAATGGTAAGTTTAATTTTACTACTGTAAATATCAAAGACTGCAGCAGGAGTAAGTTGAAGCCCCAGGATCACCCGCGTAATTGACTTTCCAGATCATGTTTATCTTCCACATCACTGGAAGTCTTCTCAGTGTTTTGTGTACTTTTTACTACTGCATCTAATTCTGCCAGGTACTGGCCAAATGTCAACAAAGTCCTGGACTCTTTATGGGAGAGCAAATAAAGGCAGCCTAGTAAAACCTGCTTTTCTCTCTCAGTTTCCAGGAGTAAGGCTCTGAAACTGACTATTCACCTGATTAATTAATACATTAAATTAATTAGATTAATTATTAGTTTAAAATTCACCTCAAAATTTAAAAATACCTAGAATATAAGATAATACTGAAGATTTTAACGTGGTGGTTTTCTTCACAAGCCAGATGAAAATGGATGAGGTTTCTGACAGTCTGGTTACTATTCACTAGCAAAATGGCATGAAAGAAAAAGTCACACAAGTTCTACACATATGATAAACAAACAAGGTGATGTTAATTATTATACAGAAAGCTGCAGCAAGACTTAGTGTGAGATTTAATGTAGATTAAAGTAGCTCTTACCAGAGGAAGTATACGTATCTGGTTAAACACCACCAGATTTGGCATTTGACCTAGTACTGAGCAGTGTTTTTAAAGCAGGTTTAGACATCATATGATTAATTCACCAGAAACTGTCCCTCACTTTGTCTTACCTTCTAAATTTTTGTTCATGTCTGTTTTGCCATTTCTTAAGTGATTACCCACAGAAGGAAATAAACCTCACTTAAAATGAAGTCTGACTGTAATAAACATTTTGTCCTTATTGATCTAATCATGAAAAGGTCTTTCTACTGAAACATTTTCTCTCTGTTGCTGAGTTACATATGGGGAAATTCTAAACTTCTATAGTTACTGTAAATATGTTTTGAATTATTAGCCTTGCTGAATACTTCCTTTATTAGTTCATTATGGATTTCCCCCTGATAAGGTCTCTTAAAAAGTAGTATTGCCTGTTTCCATCTATTGACATTGAAACTCTTTGGTCAGCAGTTCAGAAAAAAGTGGATTCATGAAATTTGTTTTTCTTTTCCATATTCAGTAAATGACCAGTAATGATCCTAATAATGTTGTCTGGATCTGACAGATGAAGAAATATTGATTTTTAAAATTACAGCGTAAACTGGGTATAGATAACAGCAGAAGCAGGACCTCCAAAAGACCTTTTGGTTTTGTTATCACCTTGAATCATAAATTTGTGATTGTTCATCTAGAAACAATCTCCTTGTATGTGGGGTTTAGTACAGTTAATTTTTCCATGGTCTTTTTCAATCGAGGCAAACATTTATCTTCACACTTTCCATTCTGTCCTGGTAAAGTATCAGAATTTTGATTTTCACATTCAAGATGCAATATAACTACAGTTTCAAAGGCACTGCTTCATATATGAGGCCACTGGACTTCAGCCAAAGAACCCTGACTAAATGTGTTGCAATATGTACTTTTGAATCTCCCATGGTGCTCCTTCCAGCTATATACTGGAAAATTTTCTCTACAGTGTTTCTTGAATACATGTAAATACCTCAGCTCCTTGGCTGCTGCTGCAAGTACTGTGCCTAACCAGAAGTATATTAACATTTAGAAAGGTAATATTGATGGTGTGGCAGGTCATAGAAATATATGTTAAATGGAGATAGGAGATAAAGATTAAAACTAGGGTTCCACATTGATTCTGAAATTATTTTTCCACTGAATATGTATTCAATATTATTAGAGCCTTGAGCATAAAGGGATCTGTCTCCGAAATGATATTACAGTACTAGATTTCTGTAACACCAGATGCATTCGTGCAAAATGCAACACAGCACACAGCAGTAAAGTATTGTGAGACTTTATTAAATTCAGCACTCCCTCCCTCTGCCTTCCTGGACAACTGTATGTAATTCATTTGTGTTAATAGCATTAGACTGCAAATGTTAGATTCATGGGCACCGGAAATTTCTTGCCTTTTTCTACAGGACAATCAATGTTTACTGCCAAAATGAATTCAGCAAATGTCCTTGGCGACATAAAGAATATTAATCATTTTTGTAGGTAAATACAGGATTTATGGTTAATTTACTGTATTTGCCATCAGCACTATTAAACTTTTGAAGTTCGCCATCCAATCTTACCCCATTCAAATGAAGTGACCATTTAAAGGAGGGTAGATGAGGGTTTCTTCTTAGACAGATGAACTGCATACTTACAGAGAAATTAAGGATGAGAAAGGCATAGTTTAGTTTACCCCCCAAGCAGGTAGTTATGTTCCATAACAGTGACTTTTGCTGTATAACAGCTTTGAGCACAGAAAATTCCCATAGTGTTTCTGACCACGGCCACAGGCAAAGAGGAATTCTTTGCATGTAACCACAAAATCTAGCCACTAATGGAATGTTGAAACAGATCAGTGTTTGTCTCTCACAGTATATGAGACAGGAAAATGATCACTTTTTAGTCATTAGTGGCCACTGGTAAATTACTGACAAATGAAATGACTGTATCAGACCCAGACATTAGTATTATATATTGCTATGATAATTTTTATTGAAAAGAAAAGGAAAATGCAGCTACAAATTCATTAAGATACTTTGGATTGTTCAGTATTTTTTAACCATATGCACATACTTATATATGCAGGGTTGATGGGCAATAATAAAAGTGTAAGAAGATATACATTTTTTTCTCTTGTAGCTTTACTGTGTTATGCAAAGTCGGGCTTGAAAGTGTTCTGGGAATAAAAAATTAAGAAATATGCGGAGCAAGAAACCAGCTATGAAGCAAGTGATTTCTTTCAAAGTAGGCTATGACAAAAACTATGACTCAAAAATAATTAATTTGCAAATTACAAAGGTGTTCTGATGAGTAAATATGTTCTCCATTTCTTATGTTCAACTCTGTGTAATACAATGAAAGAATCTATTCTCAGCCACCTTGTCTTGTTAGAAACATCGGGAAAAGGTATAGAAAGTATTCAGCAATGTAAGTTTGCTTAATGAAGCAGTAATACAATTTTTCTATAGACTTTCAAAATAACGTTTCAAGTAATCTATTTATAGTTGGAATTGTTCGGGGCATATTTTGCAGAGAAAGTATCACATAAGCAGTCAATAACAAAATCTAATAAAATCTGTTATTTTTCTATATATTCCCAGTAATTCCAAATTGCAATCTACTTACAGTGTGTCCCACACCAATGGAAAAATAATTTCAAGTTTGTGTAGAGGCAAGAATACTATTTTTTACTGAATATAATGCTCATGCATATCAAAAAAAGTGAAAGTCCTCTGTTTGGAGAAACCAAGGGAAAAAAAATTAAGAGGGTTTTGCCTTTTCTAAAGCTTGTCCCTTGAAGAGAGAAACCCATCAGGCAGTGTCCAGCAAAATTTTTTATTCCTCTGATATGACTACAGGACATCCTGTCTCCTTGAGATAATCACAACTCAAGGCTTGAGGTAAATAGAAGATCTTAAATAAACATTAAATTATTCCACCGTTATAAACATGTATTGGAAGTAAAAGACAAAAAGTATTAAATATTTTAAATACTTTAAAAACTGTGGGGCATTGCAGGACTGGTAATCCAAGAATCAAGTACCCTTATCCTGAAAGGTTATAGCCTTCAGACACATAAGGTATGAATTTGTATCTTTCTCAGGTAAAAAAAGTACTGCACAAATACTCAGCCAGCTTTAGAACTGAAAACTGTGTTATCCTGGCAGTGCTCGCACCTTGGACTGTCTGTGCAGGAACATTTGTTTGCTGACCAAGGCTAAGGCAACGCTATTATGGAGGTAAGACCCTGGTGTTTTTTACTGCTGTAATGATATCTATTTTTATTCTGCTGGCTAAAAAGACCTTAATGGACTAAACAAAGAATATGGTTTTAATGAGTAAATCTGATATTTTAGTTGTTTGCTTTCCATTAAATGTATGTTTGACATGTCATTGTGGTAATTTTTGAAATTAAATCAAATTAAGTTGTTGTTTTTCCATCTATTTGAGCAGCAGCACTGCAAGCATTACTGAATTGAGATATGACAAACATTTGCTTAAATAGTTAATCATTGTAAGTGTACAGAGATCATAATAATGGAAAAAATCAGAACCTTGCAGCATAGTTTCATTAAGAGGCAAAGAGAAACCTTTAAAAAATCTGCTGTGCTTTGTTTAGATGGAGATAAGAACCCAACCCCATGTCATGACTTTAAATGAAACTGAAGTCTGCACCCTGCTAATAGATATTTTACTTTATATAGAAAAACTAAACCAAGAATTCTCACTTTTGACATTTCTTCACTTTGAGAAGAAACAGAGAAAGGACACTGTCTCCAGGTTTTGAACTTATGCCTTTACCTGAATTCTGTTGATGCAAGTGTGATTTTCCAGTTTCAGGAAGCTTGGTACCTAATCTTGCAACAAATTGAAATTCTGAATGTCAACACTCCTAAACTTAGGAAAATAGGGTCAATATTGACATATCTAGTTTATTTTTAAGATGCTTTTTATGGAGTTAGTGTTTGTTACATGCTGAAATAAAACAATGGAAACAGTGTTTCTTCCACAGGGTTCCGTCCAATTAACTTAACACTTAAATGTTCCAAATCACTTTGGGGGGAGGGGGAGGAGGATGAGGGGGAAATAACTGAATTGAACATGAGATTCTTCCTGTAAAGACATGCAGTCAAGAGAGTACTTCCTTCTAATACTCTGTGTGGTCCACTGTATAATATACCAGCACATTTAAAAACAACAAAAAAGGCAGATACACTATGTCAAAGAGAGAAACTGTGACAGAGGTTAAATCTACTTTTTTTTTTCTTTTCATCAGAATTTGCCTTGCCTTGTTTTTCTTATGAGAAAACATAAGACCACTTCAAAATTTTTTAAAGAAAATTAAAAAAACAAAATAACAACCACCCCAAATACCCTTTCTTCTGCTGGAATGTTTGATAGTTTTCCATAAAAAGCAATATGTATCTTAGGATTTTATGAGCTTTCAGTTATTTGGGAACATAAATGAATAAATCAAGTGGTAAATTTCCTGGTTTAGCCTCATGAGAGTTCATGCTGATGTTCCTAAGCCCACTGTTACTGCTGAGAAGCTTTCTGGGCATGCTGAGAATAGTTCCCTTTAAACTATTATGGCAATATTTTAAGATGCTGTCATATCATGCTGGCCCTTCAAACAGTCAGCAATAATGAAGAGCTGTGTTTAAATTTATTTTTTCTTTCTGCTTGTTGAGGCCAGGAGAGAAGAAGGGTGCCTGATCTAAGAGCAAAAGTTGCTTCACTTTGACTAAATTTTATACTGTTTATAGTTACAGGGAGTGATGGAGGGCTCAGAAAAAAAAAAAACACCTCACAAGCTATTTGCAATTAACCAGACAGAGTTTCAGGGCATTTTGTATCTCACAGTACAAATTTATCTTGAGCAGAATATTTTGTGTCAAACTCCTTCTCGCCTTTTCTTATGTTGGAGAGCTCCTTATTAAAACTGACTTTCAAGTATTTCTTACGTAAGTACAGTCAAAACAAAAGTTTGGCTGATACAGTACCTTGTCCTATATAGTTGCCAAAAGCAGATGTCCAGGGAAAAGCACGTGTTATATATGCCTTAATATTCACCTGGCTTTGAGGCATGTTTGGGTCAGGGTTTATGAGCTGATTGGTGTCTGTGTATTTATAGCAGTGTGGGCTCTCTGTTTCCAGACCATCCACTGGTAAGAAGGTAGAAAGCCTGATAGCAGCAAACTCACACAAACTGCTAGCTGATACAGAGCCCAGGGAGGGTGAAGTTTCAAAGAAATAGCTCAGAAAAGGCATCAGAAAAATCTGATTTCTTAAATATCACAGCATGAAAAATAGCTCAGAAAAAGCCTTAAAAAAGACAGATTTCTTAAACATCACACCATGAACTATGGAGAATTTTCCTGTTTCATACAATTTTCCACCATGTTGCTTAATTTTTGCAGTATGTGATATTACCATGTTAGTTACTCAGCTATTTTCTGTGCAACAAATCATGTGCTATGAAATAGAGAGCATTATTCCTCTATAAAGCTGGTTCCAGGCAGCTCTTGAATAATGGGTCACAACAAAATCCTGGTCTTAAAAGCTTAGTTAGTGTAGTCCTAACATTGTTAAACATCCAGGTTTGGTTTTCATGTCCTGGGCAGCCTTAGAAATAGCAAAGATTTACCTCTTTCCTCTATTTTTACACTATAGGGTTACCAAAACATTTTCTGCTTGGCTCATGGTGTGCTGGGGACCAGCTCCTGCATAAATGTTGCAATTGTCTAATGAATTTCTTATCTTTTAATGCCTTAGGCTCAAAGGCTGCACTGGTAGCTTAAGAAGTCAGTCCCCAACTACAGTTAATAGAATATTACTAATGCATATATTTCAACTGAAAATAAATTCAGTCCTAGATGAAGTCTTATGACTATAAATTTGCAGATCTTTTCATGCAGTTCTTTAATCAGCTGGCTACTGGTGTTTTTAACTGACTAATGAACTGAAAATGCGAACTGGGATTTAAATAAACTATCCTATAAAGGCGATAAGGAGATACCCACTGAAAACCACAGTCTGAAAAAAATCTCCAACCAGAACAAAGACAGCTCAGGATTTTACTTTAGATACTTGATATTCAGAGTTTCTAGAACATTTCTTCGTGAAGGCAACAGAGTGACATTTCATTTAAAAAAATAAATTTTTCTTTCATGGTAGGTAGCCAAAATTTTATTACGCCTGAGAAATATAATCTGTTGTTTTGGACAGCAACAGCATTTATATTCCTGCTCATTAAGTGCAGTCTATAAGCATATTTTCCTTTGTCTTTTTAAAAATAACTAGTATAGGTACTAGGTCTGTATTATGTAGCACATTGCAGAAGTTGTTTACTCTTTACACAATATGAAATTTTTTCAACAAGTTGTTTGTTTGGAAAATTGTATTGAGTTACATGTGTCTAAAAAGTAAAGCTATTCTCTCATTTCACTTTTAAATTAGTTTAAAAATAAGATTTTAAGCATCACTTGTCCCAATGAAAAGACAGGATTTCATTTTTTAATACATTGAAGCAAAAAATTAGAAATAATTGGCATATATTTTTTACACATAATCTGATACAGATCCATAAGACTTTCTATTTCAGAGCACAGTTCAGTTGTAGCAACCTTCTAACCTCTAAGGGGGGCCTGTGAGAGATCTGGAGAGGGGCTTTTCACAAGAGCATGCAGTGATAGGAGAAAGGGCAATGGCTTTAAACTGAAAGAGGATGGTTTTAGATTAGATATTAAGAAGAATTTTTTTATGTTGATGATGGTCAGGCACTGACAAATAGCCCAGAGAAGCTGTGGATGCCCCACCCTTGAAAGTGTTCAAGGCCAGGCTGGATGGGGCTTTGGGCAGCCTCTAGTTGGAATGTGTCCTTGCCCATGGCAGAGAGGGTGGAACTGGGTGATCTCTGAGGTCGCTTCCAACCCGAACTGTTGTATGAATAAATGATTCTATGATTTTCTCTTCTTATTTCAATCTTAGTATCTTGATTAATCTTGATTAATCCAAATAATACTGCTGAGAATACGTTCTGGATGCAAATGCTGCATCAAACAAGATATACTACACACAGTTTCTGAATGCAGGACTAAATCCCTGGAACCTGGATTTGTAACTGCTGTGTTTTTCTAAGGACTTGTTGTATTCTTGGCAACCAATAATGGTGTTGAAGAAAAATGCTAGCATCCCCTGAGTAACCATGGAAACTAAAACAATGTTTATGGGTTATTGGATAAACTGAACTACCTATATGGCATAAGAGATGTTTTATATTTAATGCTATCTTGATGTTAATAACTGTAACAAGCGATATCTTATCACTACAAAACATAAAGCAAAAAGCTACATAGAAGGAGTACAGCAAAAAATGATGAGATCTCTCTTCTCTGTAATAAACAAATTTAATGGGGTTTTTATTAGCATTAGTTTGGGGGTATTTTTTATACTTATTATTGATAGCTAGAGGTACTTCATTTGAGTAATACAAAATGAACTGAATTATTCTTCATATTTTGTGATATCAATATTTGGTCATAATATTGAGCAGCTGGAACTGAGAGTAGGGTGCTCAGTTGTAAATGAAACCACCAGCATTTCATATTAGACCATTGTGGCTGCACATTCAATAACCAAAAAAACCCACCTCTCCTTTCTTTTTATTTGAATTGATGTAATGCTTCTGTAAAATTCTTTATTAAATATTTGAGAGATTTACTGAAATTCAATGTGGTATTGCTCTGGCTCAGTAATTGACTATTTTTTCTCTTTGAAATAAGCTGTTCCATCCTATGTCATCCAAGGAAAATGTTCCTGAAGGAGCAAGAGTAATCAAATCACATAAAGTACTTCTAAAATCAGTTAATTAGGTTTCAAGAAAGTAACTCAGACCCCGAGTTTTGCTTGAGAAATGGGTGAGGAGAGTCTGAGAGCAGAAACCTGAATATCCCCTTACCCTTCCTGTCTCAACTGCTTGCTGTCTCAATCCATTGCTGCATTGCTCCATTGCAACACTGTCCCAAAAAATCACAAAGCTGAGAACTGTCTCAGGCTTAATAAGTCGTCCTTCAGAGTGCTCAGGGACAGTCAGTAAATATGTTTGGTTTTGTTAAAGTCTTCCTGCAGTATTCTCTGGAGAAAATATTTTTCCTTTGTTGGGCAGTGAGACACTGTGCATCTCCTCAACCCTACATAACTCACCCAGTGCTCATATGTTCCTCCCTCTGGAGTCTGGGCATGCTGCTTGTCTGCCTGGGGAGGTTCTGTACACAGGCAGGGAAGGGCAATTTTGGGATGTAATTTAATACACTAGCAATGGTAAATCATTTGTGAAAACAGGCAATCTGTTAGAAAAACAGATGCAGTTTTCTGTTTCAATATCTACTGATATTGAAAGTCTGAAACAAGTGGAGTTCTTGTCCATACCATCAGAATTTGTCTCCTTTTGCAGTGCTAACTTACTTCTTTTTACTGTTACACCTGTGAATTACATCAAAGAAGAGAAGCTGCATGTAACAGCCTCTCCTCTCCCTTCCTTCCTCCTCCTCCTTTCATGTGAAAGGGCTTTAATAGATCTTGAAAGAACTGTGTCAAATATTAAACAAAATTTATTTACAGTTCACTAAATTATGTTACATTGTATCATATAAGCAAAGCATGTGCAAAGGCTCAGAATTTTGTTATCTGTATCTTGAAAAGTAAACTGTGTTTATCATTTCCCTCAGCCATACAATGTATCTTGGTATGATAAAAGTATTAAATAATAAAATGTGTAGAAAACGTCAACTGCACTGTGGGAACGGCTACAGGAAAAAACAGAGTGAAGTCTCATTAAAGCAGACCAGATCAAAGTACCCTGTAAAAATGAAGTAAAAATGTGAACAAAACCCCATTGTCTGAGGACAAATATGTTTTTGAAGAGAGGAGATCTAAGACTTTGTGTGGGTGGCTTGATCCTTTGTTTCTTCACCTGAAATCCTCAGGCTGCATCTTTGTATGAATCTAACATCCTTCCTGTGACTCTGGTGAGAGAACATGTCAAAGGGCAAAGCAGAGGGGACTAGCATTACCTCAGGAACATAATTAAACTTGCAAATGAAGATTTCTATAAAGAGAACTGCCTTTGCCTCATGTGGCCAGAGCTTCTGCAACCAAACAGGAAGCTCAATGCACATTTGTGTGGGCCAGGGATGTTGGCAAGCAGTCTGTTGAGGGTATCTGAGGAAATATTTCTCTTTAATCAGGGAAATGAAAAGATCACTGAGGGCAGATATTCACTGAGGAGATGCTTGAATCCAGTTGTAAAGGAGAGGGTCTTGGAATAAATGTCAACTATACACAATGTCATCAAGCTTACTGCAGGAAAAATCACCAGTAGAGATTTAGGGTACAAAGATGTCTGCTTTAAGGAAAAGGATGGAAAGATAATTGCAGACAGGGATTTTACAACAAAAAGTCAAATACCTGAAGTCCAATTAACTGCTAAAAAAGGGATGTTTATTGACATGGAAGACATGTCAGAAAGCAAAAGGGAAGGTGACCAGAGGGTTGATGTGGGCTGGGGGTCAGGTGACCACCAAAGTTGTTCTATCACTCCCTTCTTCAGCTGGACAGGGAAAATGTAATGAAAGGCTACTGGTTTGAGATAAGACCAGGGAGAGATCCCTCACCAGTTCCTGTCACAGACAAAGCAGACTGGATTTGAGGAAATTAGTTTAATTTATTGCCAATGAAATCAGAGTAGGATAAAGAGAAATAAACATAAATCTTAAAAGTGCCCCACCCTTCTCTTCTTTCTTGGCTCAACCATTCCTGGTTTTCCCTATCTCCTTGCCTCCAGCAGTGCAGGATGAACAAGGAATGGTGGCTGTGGTCAGTTCATCATATATTGTCTCTGTCCCTTCTTCCTTCCCAGAGGGAGAACTCCTTGCACTCTTTCCCTGCTACGGTGTGGGGTCCCTCCCATTGGAGAGTTCTCCATGAGTTGCTCCAGTGCAGGTCTCTCCCACGGGGTGCAGGCCATCAGGAATAGGCTGCTCCAGCATGGGTCCTCCATGGGTCCAGAGGTCCAGCGAGCAGCCCTGCTCCAGTGTGGGCTCTTGTCTCCATGGGGCCTTAGGTCCTGCCAGAGCTCTGTTCCAATGTTGGCTACCCATGGGATCACAGCCTCCTTCCCTCTGGACACCCTCCTTCTCTGGCATGGGTCTCCTCCCCAGGCTGCAGGAGGATCTCTGCTCCACTGTGGTTGTCCATAGGCTGCAGGGACACAGCTGCCTCTCCATGGTCTGCACATGGGCTGCAGGGGAATCTCTGCTCCTGCACCTGGAGCACCTCCTGCCCCTCCTTCTGCACTGACATTGATGTCTGCAGAGATGTTTCTGTCACATATTCTCACACCTCTCTCCATCCACAGTTGTGTTGTGCAGTAGATTCCCTTCTTCTCAACTATGTTATCCCACAGGCCTTACTACCATCACTGATGGGCTCAGCTTTGGACAGCTGTGGGTCCAGTTTGGAACAAGCTAACATTGGCACCATTGGACATGGGGAACCCTCTGGCAGCTTCTCACAAAAGCCACCCCTGTAGTCTCCCCACTACCAAAACCTTGCCATGCAAACCCAATGCAAACATCAGTATCAAGCTGCAAGAAACATCTGAAGAGTGAAAGACAACAGAACAATATAGTTCGTCTGAGTCATAATTCATAGGAGACAAAGAACAGTTTAATTATCCTTAGGCTGAAGGTAAGTTTTATAGGATGTTTCAGAACATAAGTGTAGGAACATTAAGGAATAAATCAGCGAAAACATTTGAAATCTGGAAAAGCTTAGTTGTGTGGAAGGATGGTTCTTGAAAAGGGAATTGATTGGTAGGATAAACAAAATATGTCAGTAGTGTAAGAAACAGGGGAAATAATGCAAGGATGATGATCTAATGGAATTATCACATAACAAAAGATTGAAATCTGACCTGCTGAGCTATTTAGAAGATATTAAATGAAGCTGATGTGTGCAAAACTATGGTACATAAACTGATTACTAAGAGAAAAGCATGACAGTAAACAGCTGCTGTGCTGTAAGGTTTTATCTGCAATCTTGTAAATTGAGGAAAACATAATGTACACCACCTGTCCCTTTTTTGCAACCCCCTTTAATTTAGTTATATGATAAATTGCCCCAAAAGTTATTTTGTGAAATATTCAACTGTTATTTTAGTAATGATGAGAGATTTTCTAGTTTAGCACTTCAGGTGAATAAAGAGACCTTGGAGTACATAAAAAACCCCCCTAGAAAGCTAAATATTGTCTTTTTCTGAAAGTTAAAAGTAAAAATCTAAAATAACCACCAGATTTTACTTTGAGTGTCAAAGATGTTAAAAGAATTTTTAAATACATTGCAGAAGTAGCTATGCATTTGTGGACTATTTTCCCTCCTCTAGCTTTCGTGTCATTACAGCTGGATGGAAACACTTATTTTTAAGACTGGCAATCACTCTCCCCTGTAAGAGATTTGTGATTTTGGCAGACGTTGAACATTTGAGCTGTTGTTTTTTTCTGAGCTCTTTCCAAGCTAAATTACTTTGTAAACAAAATTTTAAGATGGGTCAATTGTTACTAAGACCCTCTGGTCTTATCTTGTTTTAATTGAATTTAATGGAATTTGGAAGATAAATGTAACTAAACTCTAACTTTAGCTGCTGCAATTACCCCTCTCACATGCTGCTAGCTCTAAGCCTTTGAAAAACTTCAATGGCTTATTGCTTCACCTTCTCTGGTCAGTTAGTTCTGTGTTCTTACATGGACTTTTCCACTGTCTTTTCAGTGGTGTCCTTGAAATTATGCAGGCTGTTACACATTAAATACTTTTTTGAGACTAATTTTGCTTTATTTACAATCATAGAAGGGTTTGGGTTGAAAGGAACCTTAAAATCTCTTATGCCCTCTCCGTGCAACAGACAGGGACACATCTCACCAGACCAGGTTGTTCAGTGCCCCATCCCATCCAACCTGGCCTTGAACACTGCCAGAAATTGGATATTCACAACTTCTCTAGGAAACCTGTTGCAGTGTCTCACCACCATCACATTAAAGAATTTGTTTCGTATATCTAAATTTCCCCTCTTTCAGTTTGAACCCATTACTCCTTGCCTTATCACTACAGCTCCTGATAGAGTTTGCTGTGAGGTATCCAGGCACCCTTCTCTTCTCCAGACTGAACAGACCCAACCTTCTCAGCCTGTCTTCATGGGGGAGGGACTTCAGTCATTTTACCAACTTTGTGGCCCTCCTCTGGACTTGCTTCAGCAGTTCCATGTCCTCCTTTTATGTTGGAAGCACCTGAACTGTAGCCAGCATTCCAGGTGGGGTCTGACAAGAGCAGAGTGAAGGAGCAGAATCAACTCCCTCGACCTTTGGTCACGTTTCTTTCACACAGCCCAGGATACAGGTAGTTTTCTGGGCTATGAGTGAACCCTGCTGTCTCATGTTGAGTGAGTCATTTGTGTCCTCTGCTCTCATTCTGATGTAGAGCACAGGCCAACCCAAGAGAGAAAAAAAAGGGACTTGGGAAAAGGAAAATTGGAAAAAGGAAATTTGGTGTAAATAAATACCAGGCATAACCACCCACCATTGTTGTACCTGTGTAAAGAGCTTCTGAATCCATTTGTGTTTGCAGTGAGATTGCAAAATCTGGCACTGTGTAACCACTAAAAATTAACAGCAGTGGAAGCAACATTAGCCAAATCAATTCCCTGTGGAGTGAGGATGCTTTGGCAGAGTGAGCAAGGAAAGCAAGCCAACAAGCTGGAAAGGTGTAGAGGAGTATGGTAGCTGTGGTCTGCTGTGTTTGTGTGGTGAAACTCACAATTAATAAAACAGAATACCCTACAAAAGTAGGGAAAATACCTGCACTCCTAAAAAAAATAAAGAGGGGTTAATATGTATGTCAACAGGGTTGAAAGAGTGTTACTCCCTATTTCTTCACCAAAAGTCATTATTCCCCCACTCTTACATCATCAGATGAGAAAATACTGAGTGTTTTATTTGACAAAGAACTTCCCTACCTCCTACAATTGTGTATCAACAGACAATGGAAACAAATAATTTGAAAACAGTAGATGGAATGCATTAACTGCTTGAAATGGTTACAGTACCATGTACAAGCTAATAATTTATTCCAAGATCAGGATAGATTAGCAGCAGATGTGAAAAAAGTAATGTAGCCTAAATCAGTAAATTCTATCAGTCATCTGTAGCAAATGCTCTGGGGAAATGAAATAGGGCTGGGAAGAATTCCTTTCCTGCAACTTTCCAGCTTATGATAATAAGCATACTAAAAAAAAACTTTTTTAGAAACATCCTGAAAACTGGACATGAACTGCTGTAGAGGACAAAGAGATAATAATTACATGTGGTTATGACTAAGAGATCTCATTGCACTTAGATGTTCAAGGCAGAGAATAGGAACAGGTTTTTTCCTTTATTCCCCCAAATATCTTCCATACTATTCACATTGTTATTACCTTTTACCTTAGAACTGTATATCACTCTGGTTTTAGCCATTATATTTTGAAATTTTAAGTAGACAGGGAAGATTCTGGGAGCATGTAAATGCTTAACTGGTGTACATAGACACATAAGGGCATTTATGCATGAATTCAGAGCATGAAGAGATCAAAAATCTGCTTTGATATGAATTATTCATGCAATGGCTTTGTATTTTTTTGCTACTTTTAAATAGACAAGAAGTGCCAAAAGGAAAAATATGTTCTGTCTAAAATCCTCTCTTTTATTTCATTTTCTATAGGCAAAGGTTGAATTTTGCATGTGCTATTGCGTAAAATTTTTACTCTTAGTTCTTTACTTGTCAAGAATGTGAAGAAAAAAAATATTATTTTGTTTGACACAGGCTAAACAATATAGGAAAACAGATCTTTTAAATACAAATGTGAAAAAGAAATTTGTGTACTATAATGTTTTTAACTGCCTAGTTAAGAGTTAAGTGTTAAACTTCCTTTCTGACATACTAGAAATTTGTTAAATATGATTTTTTTCTTCAGGTAATTCTGTAATAGTCATAAGCATGTCCCAAAATACTGAAGGAAACAGTGCAAAGTTCGAAACATTTTCTGCAGTTTCAGTGAAAGAAAATCTATTTTATGTATTTATTTATATTAACCTGTTACCATGAAAAGCTCTGCCTTGCATGACAGAGTGTGACTATGTCCTAGGGTGACTATGTATCCCCAAATCGTCTGTTCTGTGTTCT
>JANPWX010000173.1:2286836-2306461 GCA_024734555.1 Trochalopteron elliotii
GAACCCCACTCGGAGATTTCCTCCCAAATTCGCCCTAAACCAGGACAGACTAGAAACTGTGTCATACACTTCTGAACAGAGATCAAAGATGCAAATACTGATACCTCCTCAGAAAGGTAAATCTAATCCTGCATATGTTAGCCTGAACTACGTTTCTTCCAGAAGTAGCAAATCTTGTTCTTTTTCTTCTGTTGGCCTGAAGTTAAAAAAGGGGGAAAAAAAGCTTGCTGCTGCTCTGAGGATAAAGAAATCATCCTGTTGAAGGTTAGAAAAGCTGTACGTTCATATAATTATTTGTTTAGAAAGCTATTAGGAATCTACGTGTTAATCTATTGCAGGGCAAAAATAAATCGAGTGTCTTGTTTACATGGGAAATTATCCCAGCTGTTCACATGGAAATCTGTTCTTCCCTGGCCAGTGCTCACAGCACACATGGACCATCTGAGGTGGTCTCTCACTGGTGGGGAATTTATTTGAACTCCTCAGATTCCTCAGTCCTTTCTCAACATGGCAGCATCTGGCAGAGATTTTCTTTACCCAGTGTCCAAGCCTGAGCTGCAACACAAACTCTTTCCTCATGGCAGAAACTCATGAAGCATAGGCTAAATAGCTACTGCTACTAGTTCTAGATGGACCCCACAAAATGTTCTTTTTTTGCAATATATTAAGGGTAATTTTCCAGTGATGAATTCTTATTCCTGGAAGGCAGACAGTGTGGGGATTTTTATTCCAAAACAAGTTGAAAAAATTATATTAAATGAGATATGCTTGTCATTTCCATTGCCAAAGTTATTCATTATCCTTTTTTGCCAGAGATACTGTAAATGGCAGAAAGCTGGATGACCAGTAGACTGTAATTTATAAAATATTTTGGGATATTTTGGTATGAAAAGACAAAAATGCAAGAGATTAATAATGAGCTTGACAGTCCTAGACTGCTCATCTTTAGGGACAAATTCCCATTAAAGGCAAAAATTAATTTCAGATCTACCCTATTTTTCATGCCAACATAATTCAAATAACTGATCTTTAAACAAAATTATGCTTTATCTACTGTTGGAGTCAAAACAGACTCAACTTGGGAAATTTAACTTAATTCCTTGCCTATAAATTTAATTACTGATTTGGGTATTGAGAAAAAAAGATGACAAATATCAAAGTACTTGAGGAGATCATCTGCAGAGACAGCACCAGCTCCCCTCAGCTCTTGCAGTGGGTTCCTTGGAGCCAGATGGAACCAGCACTTCAATCTCTGCATCCAGTACATCTGCTTGGTCTATTTTCCTGGTTTTCATATTCAGGGTGCATTTTTGTACCATATATATAGGCCAACACTTAAGTTTTTCTTAGAATTTGTGATTTCCCAGCTTAACTAACAACTCAGACCTCCTCTGTTCCTCCCTGACGCACTCATATTGTGCCAAAAAAGTCCGTATTTTGTGGGGTGAAACAAAATGACCCAAGGGTGTTTTGCTAATGGGTGATTTTAAGTCGTCAAGCTGTTAGTTTGCAAGTTTAAAGGGTCTTACCCTATTTTTGGACTCTGGTGGTTTTGCAATTCTGGCAGTGCAGGTGTAAATCCCACTTACTCAAGGAATTTTCCAGATTTTCTATTTTCTGTTACCTATAAGAGATCTAAAACTTGTCAGCTATGGCTTTTGTTTTGATTTGGTATGTTGGAAAGTCTCCTAACATAGTCTGTACTAGTCACATCAGGTGAATCTGTGTAGGTTATGATTATACAATCACAGAACAGCACAGGTTGAAAGAGATCTGGTCCAAACTTGCACAGGAACGGGAGCCTATGGAAGATTATCTAGCACCCTGTCTCAGTGCATCTGTAAAACCTCCAGCAATGAAGATTATACCACATCTCTGGGGAGGCTGTTCCAGTGAATGGTTTTACGCACCATTAAAAAGATCATTTCTTATGTCAAGGTGAAACCACTCCTGGTGCAGGTTTACATGTTGCTCCTTGACTTTTCCACGTGGATCTTCATGAGGAGAGAAGTTCCATCCTCTTCGTAGTCACACTTTATACACTGGAATACCATGATGAGATCACCTCTGAGTCATCTTTCCTCAGATTAAAAGACTTAATTCCTCCCATCTTTCCTCACAGGGCAGGTTCTACAGCCTTTTTTTTATCCTCATGGCCCTTCTTTGGACCTCCTTCCATCAGTCCTTTTTTGAATTATGGGGAGCAGAACTGGACATAGTACTACAGACGTGGCCTGACAAGCAGTATGTAGAACTGGATAATCAGATCTCTACCTCTCTGCTAGTAATGTCCCTGTAGATGCAGCCCAGGATCAAAAATAAATCCTGTGCTTGCAATCAGGTACAGGGTGAAAGAAGCAACCTGATGTTTCCCAGAAGGCCAACAGTGTAAATAATCAGCTTGGTATTTGGGTTAAACACATTTAGATGTGGCAAATAGTATTTGTCAATAACTTTGCAGGACAAATGGTGCTGTGGGATTGGACATTGTAATTATGTGAGCACCTTACTGAAATACTCCATTTCCAAACATTATATCTAATATTAACATTTGGAAAATATGATATAATTTTAATGACAACAACCAAAATCTGTGCAAAGGAAATTCTGCTTTAAAGGGAGTGTAAAAGTAAGCTTCAATTGATGGAAATCTTTTTTTTAAACCAAACCAATGGCAATACCTGAAGAGATATCTAAGTACCATCTTCTGCCTAACTCATGATTTTCCTAATTTCATATGTAAATACAGAAGATCACATCTTTTTTTTTGTTCTATTTTACAGAATAAATGTTATTTTGAAAATTCAAATTTTCTTGTCCAAGACTAAATCTGGAAGTGAATTGAAATATGTCCAGGAAACCTCCAATGGAAAAATTAAACTTCTGACTTCCACTGTAAATAAATTAATTATTTGGATTAAACCAGAGTGGAGATTTTTTGAGGGAGATACATACCCTCACAGTAACATTCAGTATCTAATTTGTCATGGAAATATTTGAAAGTATGCACTAAAATATGAATCAGTGGAGACAAAAAATAAAAAAAGTCTATCGAATTTTGTCCTTGCTTTGTCCAGTTGATGTGAAAGAAAATCCTTTAGTTTGCATTTCTCACATTCTCTTGAAAGAGAATTGCTTTGTATGTGATTTCATTTGTTGGAACATTGTTCTTTTTCCTTGCTGGCCCTTGTCCACCTGACAATGTCCAGAAGTGTTTGAGTCTCCAGAATCTTGTGTCAAAGGTCTAGTACAGACAGATGTCATGACAAAAGCAGATGATCCCTTTTCTGTGCATGGATCCTGACAACTTACAGAGAACACAAGTTTGTTCCAGCAGCACTGCACTTCATCTCTGTCCTTCCTCTTGTGATACAATGATCCAGCAGGGATGTTTTTCTTCTTCACCTTTCAATCAATGTTTTAAAATTTGGCAATCACACCATTGGTGTTGAAGGTAAAAAGAAGGATTTTCACAGGGCTTCTGACAACTTATTGCTTTATGAAATATTGAATGACATTTTCCCCAGAAGAAAGCTATTTCTCTCTCAGATTTAGATTTTCTGACTCTTTTCTTCAAGATATTTGAACACTTCAGTTATTACTATCATTTCTTATAATGACAATAATATTTTGTTGCTAGGTCCTCTCACTAAAATGTCTAAAATGATGGTGCTAAGATTTGTCAGAGACCTTTTCTGAGTGCAGATACCAAAGCTCGTGTCCCACACCTCTGTCTTCAAAGGCCAGGCGGAGATGGAGGACAGGAAAATTATAAACATGATGAGGGAAACATTAAGCAAAAAATAAGTACTGTTGACAAAGCCAAGCATCAGTTCGGGTTTTGGCTGGAGTAGAATTAGTTTTCTTCTCCCGCAGGTGTCCGAATACTTGTCTGCCTATGGGAAGCAGCAAATTAATTTCTTGTTTCGTTTTGCCTGTGTGGTTTTTGCTTTTCCTATTGAACTGTCATTGTCTCAATTCTTGATTTCCAGCTTTTACCCTCTGATTCTTTCCCTGATCCCACTAGTGGAGGAGTGAGCTGCATGGTCTGTAGTTGCTGGCTGGGGTTAAACCATGACAGCATCAGACTATAAACAGCGTACAAAATCTTTAAAAGCTACCCTTTTTTAGTTTTTAAGCATCCTCAGTCATACTTAGATTTGTGTGGATAAATATGCATAACCCACTTGACATCCTGTTCCAGACACCTCTTTCAACATAGTTAGTCCCAGTTGTAGAGATTCCTACATTTTGTTTTAAAGATCCTTGGTTAAAAGCCAAGAGTTTAGTATGAAGATTTTTCTTTAAATTCAACCTCTTTGAAACTTACGTGAGAGTGTTAGAGCAGGGTGGTTCTTTTCAAAGGGTGTATATTCATGTTTAGCTGGCATGATATTGTTCTTTTTGCCTTGCTGGAAGTGTAAGCCAAGCTGTTTGCTATAGAACTAATTTATTAGCTCAGATAATAAAGGATTATGTTATAGCAGGTTCTGAGCCAAACATTGTGCACATGCTAATCTGGTGCCTAAGTTTTTTCTCTCCTAAAAACATGATTGAGCCCATTTTATCTGGAAATGCTTTTTGGTCTGGAATCATGAGTAATGATCATTTGGCAAGAGAAATCTTTCAGTGAAATACAGTAAAAATAATTTCATGGAGAACTAAGCAACAATCCTCTACATCCAATTCAGTAGAGTATGACATTTTTTTATCATTGTAATAGCAAAACCATGATCATTTTAATTCATAAATAGGGGTTAAATAGAAATAGATTACGTTTTACATATAATTTGTCAAGTCACAAGGAGCTTGCATAGTGACAGAAAAGTTATTGAGTTTTTTTCTTTCCCTTTGAAATGGTCTGGTATTGGTAACAACATGGAACCCATGGAAACTCATGGAAAGGGAAGTTGCTCAGAGTTCCATCAGGATTTGTCTTTTCTCTCACTCAGTGCATACCAGCCTTACCCCACTGATACTTCAGTGTCTGAAATACTTTTCTTTACTCTGTAAAGGATACTCTAAATTAAGGTATATTAATCTAGATAAAAGGAATTCTGTATTCAGAAGTGTATTTTTTTCCTTTTGTGGCCCCCAGATTTTTTAGGTCTTTAACCATTTTTATGTTCTTACAACATTACTCTTATCGTACTCTCACAAATCCACTCTTAGCTTTAAACACTTAGTTCATTGCTTTTATTTTTTCTCTAGATGCATAGAGTGGAGAAATTTTACAAACCACAAATGGAAAGTTTCAGAACTTTTAGTTGTGAATTTTTAAGCAGAGTGAAACCAACCTATTTAAATCTGTGTATACAACTTAATTATTTTCTGTGGCCTTAAGTAGTAAAAAGGAATGATGAAATTCCAGCTCACAAAATGAATTTGATGCAGATTTGTGTCTTACCATTGAAAATTAGATAACTGTTTAGCTCTCCCTCTCCCATTCATCTCAAAGAAAATTTGAGAAGTATTCTATTACATTTAGCATGTATATATCTTGGGACATAAGTGCCACAACAGCACTCTAATCATTTATGTAGCTAGCGGTGTTGTGTATAAAAGAAAACAAGCTGAAGAATGTTTTAGCTAATTGTTTGTTTATATTTATTGATTTCTTTTTAAGAGAAGCAATTAAAATGTCAACATAATTCATTCTTTTCCTTGTAGCTGAAAAAGAAAACTAGGAAGAAGAAAATTAATTTCCATGTCAGTCCCTGCCTTAGGAACCAGTGAATGTTTGCTGCCCATGGAGTTTTTCTGTAATGTTTTAAAACTGACATGTCTCTTACTTTTCTCTATGCCATAGTAAATAAAGAATATATTGACCTTTTGTAAAGCAAATATATTGATTATACACAGAAGTAATGCTTCCTACTAACTCGTAAGTTTGACTGGGAGAATGTTGTGCTGAACACAAGATAAAAATTAGTTTCCTTATGAAAACTTGTAAAAGGTAGATTGTTAAAAAGAAAACATTCTATTTCCGGCTTTCTGGTGTTATGTATTCACCATCAGATTTCTTTCCTTGTACATTTATTGTTAGGTGCACAAAACTATAAATGAGCAACTATGTCTATAAGAACTATAGTATGTATACAGTGGACCATGAATCCCTGCAGAAATTTGTGGGCATTTAACAACAACAAAAATATTAAATAGCAATTTAGTAGAAAATTAAATGCACATTAACACCATTCAATATTGTTATTCAAAATTAAGAAGAAAAATTTTATGGGGCACACCAAAAAAAGATAATCCAATCTGACATTGATGGACTATGAATTGGTGTGAAAGACATATATATCTTATTTCATCACTCTTTTATTCACTCAAGGAGTTATTTGTGTATCTGCCATGCTTTCATAAGCATTTTCTATTTTCCCACAACATCCCTTGTGCCTGGACTGGTTTATATACTTAAAAGTAGGCAAACCCTTACTGGTATTTCTCAAGTGTTGAAGTAGATTTTCCATTTCATAGAAGCAGTTCAATCTATTAGAGCAGTAGAGAAAACTTTGCTATAAATCCACCTGCACCTTCAAGCATTAAAATGAATAATGTCTGTCCCTATAAGTTCATTTATCATACAATAAAATATTGTCTAAACCAGATGAGATGTAGAAACCTTTCCCAATATTTTTGCCTTTTAACGGAGAGCTGTCACCTATGTAAAGCAGCCTGTGATCTCAGCCTGTGGGCTGTTCTCCATGAAGGTGACTAGCCCAGTGTGGTGGCAGGTACACCACCACAGGTGTGACAGGGAGCTGTGGTGGGTCAGGGCTTGCCAGAGACCCTCTCAAAACGTGGGAAAGGACTCAGCCATAGAGCCAACAACCCCTCAGAATTTCCCTGTGACCATCATGACTCAGAGTCCCCTCCTCCCCAGGAGTGGTCTCTTGGGGCAGACTCCCCTGAGGTCACTGGAAACAGCCAAGGTTTTTTATCTGTTTGCACAAGAGACTGGGGATGGGATCAGGGTGGCAGCGGTGCAGAGGAACACTCTGCCTGGCTTTAATCCTGCTCAAAAAAGATGTCAAGTCTGGTGCGTCACCAGCTACAGTCTGATAACAGAAATGAAAAGAGAAAAGCAAAACCCCAGCACTGATTACAAGAATGGAGTTAAATTTTCCTAGACATTCATATCTCCAGGAAGAAAGATCACGACTGGAAGACATTCAAATTTCTCTTTATGCTGCATCTGAAACCAGAGTGCCAGCAGAAAAATGAAGAAGGGGCGACTGTATTATCTTGATTTCTGTTAACCTGAGCAGATGTGGCGTGCTGGGGAGCACAGCTTCACAGGCTAAAGGACACATAAAGGCAGGAACTAAAGGAAGCAGTGATAAAATGAATCCATATCCATAGACTTCTGTAAATCATTCTATTACACTATAGTGCTTCCATCTTTTCCCATTCTGACATCAGTAAAAATTAATTCACTGAGACATGGCATTTGACTTATGATGCTTTTTATTTTCACAAAGAGGAAAAATGAGTAATGTAACACAATTATATTTCAATCCAGCATCATAGCTGTATGCATTTTTAAATCTAATAACTAATTGAGCGTTATTGATTTGTTTTTAAATGTAATCATTTATGCTAAACTGAGATAATCTTTTCTGAAGTTAAATACTGATTTTTACAATGGCATGTCCTATATAATATTTTTAAAAATTATTATTACATCAATCATTACTTTTTTTCTCAAAAGTAGTGCACCAGAGGTTGCAAAATGAGCATTGCCATTCATAGGAAACAGAGTAGCCTAGAACATGTGACAGTAGAAGTTATACCACTTAATTTTATCACCTCCTATATATTTTTTCCATTAAGAAGACTCTGAAAAATAAGAAGGCTCATTTTCAGTCATTTTAGGATGTACTTATCCTTTTTTTTTTTTTTGGCCTTAAATAACAGGCCTTTCTCTTTGTGGCCTTTGGGTGATTCTGATGGAGTTTCACAGGAAGGCAAGGTCCAGCAATGTCTCCATATTGTATTGGGGTCACTACAGTTGAAAAGAATGGGGTATCACCTGGAGATAAGATGAAAATTTCTACATTCATTCATTTACCAAAAAAATTGTCTTTGACCCAAGATTCACCCTTGAGGGTAGTGGTTTGACTTTCCAGCATCATGTACTTGTTGTGAGGAGAGAAAATAGTTCATAGAATGAATATGAGAAAATTCTGTGAGTATATTGAAGATAAAGAGTGAAAGTTTGAATGCAATTGAGAATTATTTGGGGAATTAGGAAGCAGAGCGAAACATAGACCTGTAATTTCTAATTAGGATTTCTGGTCAGATGAGCTGTTTTTGTCACTCATTCATCAGTCCTGCATTCTTTAGAAACATAAAGACAAATCAGGAAGGCAAATTTGGACTTTAAACTATGTGTATTTGGCCATGCCTTATTAGAATAAAGTAGATCAATAATTTTTAGTGCTCTTAGTGTGAACTGATCATCTACTCCAGTCAAATGGAGTCATGAAATAGACACCAATCAATTCCAAATTGGCCTTATAACGTGCAGTGTGATGCGCTTTCATTCAATTTAACATGCAACATGTGTTACACTACTTTGGTGTTACCAAGCACCTACAGAATAGATTTTATGCTTTTCAGATAAATATTTCATCACTAACTTTATTAATCTAATTGGAAATGCAGAAAGAGATTATTATGTTGGAAGTATTTTATTATTCAAAGCGGCATTTATTGAAATAAAGAGGTAACCAGTCAAAGCCTGCCAAAGAAATCACAAAAACACAGATGTCTTGAAAGTATGTGGATTTATTCAATATACTTTTATATATGGCTACATATGATTTTTAAATTAGTTTTTATTTTCTTTTCCATATTCAGGCAAATACCCATTGATCTAATGCTTCTTTTCTTCACAATGCTTTACTAACAGCAATAATAATAATGAACTATAAATCAGCTATGAACCATTATTGGTGTCATAAAGTCATGATCTTGATTTAATAACTTCGGTTGTAATCAGTCTCCAATACAGATTCTGATTTACAGTCTCTGTTAGTCCTGCCAAGGCAGAAAGGAAGGTGTGAAATATAAATTTAAGATTCAGGGGCACTAAACAGTTTGATTATTTGGAGCCAAGTAAAACCAGAAAGCTGGTGAAACATCTAAACTGTAAGGATAAGGTGAAAAGAGCAGAAGGGATGCACATGCCCTTAATGTAGCTTAATGTTACACTCTAAACTGAACAGACACACTCTGTATGTGCACATATGTACATATATCTGTAGAAATACTCACAGTATTCTGTGTTCTCATGAATGGGGTAGGTTTGCTGATAACCTGTCCTCAGAATATTTGTATAAATGCATTATGCAATTCTTTAGCATGCAGTGTTGACAATAAAATTTCTTACAGCATTTATAATTCTCCCTGCTATTAATTTTCCCACAGACTGGACAGAAGGAAATCATTCTGACCTTGATAGAAGGTCTGTGAAGAAAAGGTGAAAATCTCTTTCATTTTGTGTATTTCACTGGAAACATTCGAGGTTATGTATGATATGGCTCCAAGCCACATGATCTAGTTGAAGATATTTCTTCCATTGCAGGGGGTTGGACTGAATGACCTTTAAATGTCCCTTGGCAACCCAAAGCACTCTGCGATTCTATGATTCTATTTTTGCCTACAAGGTTGATTCTCTCCATTGCCAACCTGTGTAGAATGGAAAGAATCTGAGGGATTAGTTGCATCCAGATAATATTTTGAAGTTTCTGCCCAAGTGAAAAACAAGAGGAGAGAGACGTCTCTGAAGGAATAAAAAAACTATAAACTGTGAACAATCTTGTGGGAAATTAACAGAAAGGACTTAAGTTTGGGAGAGTTATTTCTTATCTGAACTGATTTTGCTGTAACAATTCCTATTTCTGTAAGATTTTTCAACTTGCAGGATTATGTTAGGCAATTCATAGCTATAAAGAAATAAAATGTGTCACTTTGTTCAATCTCATTTTTACACACGGGCAGTGTTTATTACTTGTCAAAGAGTGAATGTTGAGAGAGGTTGGCTTAGAACCGCTCAGTCTGGATAGGCAACTGCTTGTGATTTTCATTTAATTGATCCTATCATAGTTTGTTTAGAAGGACCTGGACCAGCTGTGATGTTACATTTGCATGGGTTTATGCAGAGATCAGCCATTCAGGCAAAATGTCACTAGGCTTAGCAATTGCCTCGTGCTTTTCATATGCTTGTTGGCATATGGGATTCTCACCAGGGATTCCAGAGATTTCAGAGCAGATGTTTCTTATATCAGTGTGAAAATACTGTATTGTCACTTGCAATTTTTATTACTTTTTAAAACAAAATATAGTGAGGAAGAAATGAGGAAGATGGTTACAAGAAAGATGCTATGAGCAAATATTCAGACCAAAGCTTTCCAAAGCCCAGCCCTATTAAATCAGGGCTTGGACTGAAGCCCAATTTTTGCTCTAACTTCTCTCTCCTAACAAACCAACGTGGTTTTCCACTCTCATCTAAGTTCACTGCAATGAAACAGAGCCTCTTTGTTCAAGCTCCACCTCTGCAGGTGGCAGGAATTATCACCGTTTCAGTACTGTTTATCTACAAAAATTCTAATAGCATCTTTCTCATTTCCCAGAAACCGAAGAAAATCCTGACCCAAAAATATATGTCCCCAAGATAATCCATCCCAGCTGAAGACCTGATAGTACCTGAGCAGTCTTCGGGGAAATGTGCAGGGTGAAGCTACCAGAAGTTCAGTTTTCGATTATTTGTTTCTTTAAACAGCAAAGGTTTATTTCAATGGTAATTGTTTGGGGTTTTTTATTAGCACAACAGTGACTGTAAGATTTGGGCTCTGGATTGCCTTTGTGGCCTAAAAGAATCCCTTTAGGAGATTCTGTTTTCTCAAAAACCTAAATAATGCCCTATTTTTAGGAATGTTCTTGACTGTGGTCTGCAGCTCTGAGCAGTGCTCTGCTAATGACTTCTGCACCACTTATCCAACAGCCCCTTCATGCACTCTCTCTGATGGTACAGACATGCCCTTTCTGGTTAGTGGCTTCAGGCCATTCACCACAGTAGTTAATGTACAGACAAACGTTAAAAAGTTTGTGTAAGAGTAATCTAACATAAAACCTGATTGCTAAAAGCACTGGGCCACATTTCACGACTTTGCTTAAAAGAATTATGTGCTGCAATTCAAAACATCATGAGGGAGAAATTTCAGGCACGAAAGTCTGAAAACAGTAGAGAGCTTCACATCACCTAATTCTAAAAAAACTGAGAGATCAGAAGGTGTCTGGACTGGATGTTCCTGCAGAGCTGATGTTCCACCCATCAGTAAACTTCTGTCTTGTTGGATGTGTCACCAGGGCCCTCTTCTCTCTGACTCAACCCTCTTGCAGGCTGAGGTGCTGCACCAGAATCCACTCAGAGCTGCCTGCAGGCACTGAATTTCGATGTGATTTGGACACAAAGGCTTAATATTGTCTAGGACTTCATTATAAGTTGTAACAAACTGTAGTTGGCAAGGCTTTCTACAGTCAAAGAAATCTGGGTGACTTCAGACATAATCCACATAAGCTAGTTCTCAGATTTATGGTGCATTTAGAGTAACGTTATCTTATATTCCCTGAACTGAAGCTAAATATCTGCTGTTCTTTTATTTTATTTAGTTAGATTTCTTGCTCCTCCACCTAGATTACAAAAGACAGCTTGCCTATCTTTTGTGGTAGGCCTAAATAGAAAGCTGGTCTTAAGCAGTGCTGGAGAATTATTTTCTATCTCCATCAAAATGGTGGCAAAAACAGGTTTTTAATTTTTAATTTTTTTTCCCCAAGGCTTTCAGTAGCTCAGCTGTATTGCAGTGATTCAAATTATTTTATTGATTCTTACCTAACAGTGCACATTACATGTTATTTTGCGTTATCATTTCTTTAGTTCATCTTCTATTTCTTCATTAGTCACTGGTTTCAGATCTTCATACACCAGTAATTCGGAAAAAAATGAAATGCTCTCTTTTACTGAAACTCTCTAAGCACTTCAGCGTAAGATAAAAATATACCGTTAACATCTGGGCATGTTCCATTTTGGCTTCATAATATCTTTCAAAACTTATTTCTCAGTTCAGTAGTAGATAGGAATTGGTTGAAGCAAAACTTATTTGAGTTACACCACTTGAAAGATAAATCAAATAAACAACCAAACTGATGCTAGTAATAGTCTTGTTATCCGAAACTCTTTTTTCATATGACAGCATGTATCAAAATGTATAAAAATCCTAAAGCCACACATCTCTATAGCGTTTATATACAGTAGCCAAAAAAAAAAAAAATCAAGATCCTCTTCAAGCCTTTGTAATCTTATGCCTGTACAAATTAAAAGGGTTGCTTTGCATCTAAACTGAGCTTGAATGTGAAGGAAAAATACAGGAAATCAACTACAGAACTGACTAAAGATAGAGCAACTGCCTGAAGACTGTTTTCTTAAGAAAAGCCTAGAACAACCTCTACCCTATTATTTTCAAAACAGTAATTATTTCCAAGAGATTGACGGTGCACACAAGAAAGAACATTGCATCATTTATGATATAATACTTTCTATTCCTGGATTGTTTTTGTGCCAAAACAGAGTTAAGAGCATTAATAACATCATAATTTTTTCATTAATACAGGACGAACATTGTGCAATTTAACTGTTTCCAATCAAACAGTTTCACAGCAAGACTGCTAACATTGACACAACTCTTTCCCAGGTCTGTGTGGATATCTTGTAGACTGAAATCAACAAAATAGAATAAAATATCATGGAGGATCACAAGTGACTGTAATTACGATCCTGAAGTGCAAGCCTTGCAATCCCCAAGAGCAAATTTATTTCAGCAAGTTTATTGGGTTCATTGTAACTTTTTATTTTCACTATTTACTTTGATTAGCCTTGTTATGTGTTTAAAATAGCACTGGGCTACAATTGTGGGGACAAGTCCCTGCTGAATCAGGGGAAAAAATGAACATAAAGGATACTGAGCCTTTGAGATAACTCCTCCTGGTCTTCTTGAACGGATGGCAGTAATTATTAGAAGAAATTGAGGATGATCCCTCTTCTTTCTTCCAACCAGGTGTGAGAGACTGAAATGTTAAATCCTAATGACTCAAGAAATTAGCCATTTGCAGAAGCAGGAAGTGCTCTGCTGAGGTCAGGGTTGCACACCCCAACTGGTAGAGGAGGAAAGTTTGTGTGAGTGGTACTGAAATCTCTGATCCACAAAGGGCAGAGAGGGAACACCCATCACCAGAGCATGACCAACACAAACCAACCTTTGTGCAGCAACAAGCTTGTATTTACTGGGAAAATATATAAACAGATGCAATACATCTGCAAAGACTTTTGCACAGTTACCATTTTGTAACATTTAATAATGAATTTTAATGCAACAGATACAGCCGGCAAAATTAAATAAAAACATAAAATAATGGTCTATGATTTGCTCAAATTACTCATGAACATTTCCATTTGAGTCTTGTTATACTGGTGCCAAGAAAATATCACAATGTCATTAAGTACTGAAATAACAGTGACATTTCAGGCAAGTCATGAATGATGTTTTACAGAGCACTTTGAGCAGGCAGGGAAGAAGCTACTTGTATGTATCATTATCTCCTATTAGTAATGTACCAATTTTGAAAGAGGAATATTCATTGCCATAGCAATAACTGGATGACAGTTTTCAAAAACATCTCAGTAGGAAAGAAAGTGATGGAGGACTGGCCTGATATCACCTATGTACTTTTAAAACTACACCTCCCCAGTTAAATTAACGTAGTGCAGCACACAGCAACCATGAGTGTGGCTTTTCAGTTTTGAACATATCTTGTCAGCATGACTTTATTTTGCTTTTATCACAGTGCCTCATGATGAGACAGGAAACGAGGAGGAAATTGCAACAAAGGTGGAGAGTTGAAATTCATACAAAAGAGAAATCTGAGAAGAGAGGACAATGGAGAGGAGGTTGTTTGTCTTAGAGAAAGCAGGAAAGACCTAAATGTATTGGCATTTATCCACACATCCTTTATGTGGGTAAAAGGAGAAGAATGGGGCAGGATGAAGAGCAGTGCACACACCAGTCAAAGCAAAGCTGTGATGAGGCAATGAAGAGCACAGGCAGCGGCAGTGCAGATCAGGATTATAAATGGGATCGGGACTGAGGGGGAAGTATTTGCACAGAATTGGTCTTGTTTCTTCATCTTGGCAATCTGTATGCTCTTCCCTGAGGCCAAATTTGCACTTATACTTGACATGTGAGAAAGTCTCAGACACGAGAAATGTATTGTAAATGGAACTGTATTTTCAGTGAAAGGCAGTTCCTAACAGCAGAAAGGCAGCAGCCTCTTCATCAGTAACGAACACCAGAAGGGCTCTTACACCTCTTCACAAAGAATGCAGCTGATGGGACACCAGCACCTGCAGATGTCACCTTAACTGTCACCCTGCACATTCATCCAAGACTGTTGGCCTAAGTAAATCGATGTGTTTTATCTGTTAGGATATTTATTTAAAAAATAGTCATGGAGCTTTCCCTCTTACCAGGATAGTACCATTACAAAAAAAAAAAAAAAAAAGAAAAAAACCTCATGTTGAGTTTTCCTTTTCCTTGAGTTCAAGCTGTGATGTAAAGTTGGAAGTTTGACTCCACGCTGAAAATGTTGAAAAGCCCTCATAGTCCAAACAGTGTCACCCAGACACATACCCAGGGAGGTAACATATTTTACAAATTTAATTCTTTCTGACTTTTCATTCCAAGTTCCCTCTCCTGTAAGTGAAATTGAAAGGTCTTTTCTGTTTTGGGGTTGTTTTTTTTATTTTGGGGAGGAGATAGAGGGCTGCTGATTCTGTGGCTACTTTGAATGCTGGAGCCAAAGCTCAGTATCTTTCACTTAAGTGCTACCAGCTGAATCAACAATAGTTGAACAAGAGAAGCAGAACACATTTGCTAAATGAAGCTGCTTTTGTGCCCCTTCCCTTCAGGTTCAACACATAAAATGTCTTTTTGTTTTAATCTGATGTAATTTCTCTCATACATGAAGGGAATGCAATCTAAATTGACAACGTTGAAGACACATTAATTATAGAGAATTAAAAGAGTGATATGTATCTTGAGATACATATATCTTAGTTTCTTTGTCCAAAGTCCTGCTATTTGCCCAGTAGCACTGACATTCTTCTGATATTTTTGTGAAGGTTTCCCTGGGAAGTATATCACATTTTCCCTAGTGCTCTTCAATCCAGGATACGCTGAGAAAGTACCTTGCTCTGCTCTGTCCCTCTAAGCCCTCTGGGTACATTCAGCAACATATTGCAGCATCTGGACCCATGGAGAGTTTTCCCTCTGATAGCCTTTGCTTTATCCTCTAAAAGGTTGCTATGGGAACACAGTGAGGCACATCTGATAAGCCCTTCCAGCATCACCCAATTGTTTTTAGGTCTAATAATTTCAGAAAAGCTTCAAAGGGTTGTTTGGAGATTTGTTTTGGTTGGAAAATAAAAGAAAAACAAACCTATGTATCAAGTACCAGTCATGGTCCTTTAGTACAAGGAACATAACCAGATGACAATTTATATCTGTCAACATAACCTGTGGGGGGGACTTTAGCAAAGGAGAACTTAATAAAATATTTATCAGTTGGAAAGCTCACTTTATTCAGACAAATTGTGTTCAGAAAGGGCTCATTTCAAACAGAAAACTTAGCTTTGTGGAAACTGACCAGCAGCATCTCTGTAAATGACCAGTTCTGTCACACCTTAGCACAGACAGGGCTCTAGTAACACTATGAAAAGTAGGCAGCTTTTGCACCCTCAAGGAAATTTCTTTGCATGCAAGATAAAGATTTTTCAGGCATTTGGTTGGGCTTTTGTTATGGGGAGGGGGTAGAGAAATCTTATGTGGAACACACTAGCTACCTTTGACAATTTCTTTCTCAGTGAGGCTTTTGGCTGTGTTGGCATAGCTGATAAAGCTAGCACAGTTAAATCCACACATTTTTACTTATGATGACACAATCTGTTCGTGATGTATAGTCATGTTGATATCTCTAAAGGAAACATTTTTATTTGTCCTGATTTTCTGTATTTTTAGTAGTTAAAAATATTTTTATATTCAAAAGACACACAGCAATGGAGTTCTCTTACAGTGTATCCCATTCCAACCTGCTCTGAGAACAGAAGCAGCACCGAACACTGAGAACATAACGAGTTTCTGTTCAAATAAATAGATAAATTTTATCCAAAAAGCCAAGAAAAATACAATTAAACCAAATTTGCTACATGGCAGCAAAGTAAGATTAGCTAATTGAGGATGTAATTTGTAATACTATTACTGTGAGTACAGTTCACATCCTTGTAGTTTTATTGCATCAGTTTAAGGGTTTATTGTTGTTGTGGCATAAAATTAACCAGTCAGATTTGCTCTGGGCTGAAACAAGGCTTACAGAACACCACTTAGTGCCAACTGCATTTCTTTCCCTACGTCAATAGCAGAACATTCCTTTTCTCCAGGGTACTGTGCTGCCTGATTGGAGTATACATAGGAGACAATAGTTGAATTTGAAGCTCGTGCTGATAAGAACCAGCCATTCCAGAATTTTAATGTGCCTCAAAACCTGGTCGGAAGTTGGGGCAAATGCTGGGAAAAGTCTGGAGTAGAGCCCAGTCCTACTGTTTTCCAGTTATTCCCTATTAGGAAAAGGTTAACAAGGGCTACGTTGTAAAGGAACATAAATTACAATGGATTAAGGTTCCCCTGACCCCTTTGATAAGAGCCAGCACCAGATCTGTGATGTAGGAAGCATACAGCTATTCAAACACAAGCTTTGTTCCCTCCTCTGTCTGATGATGAACACGTCTTGGAGGTAAGGACACTATATATAAATAAACATCAGACATAATTGCTCAGGTGCCCACTTGCACATTATGCTCTATGCAATTGTCATGTCATTTCCCTCACACATTTACTGCTCCTTGTAATTAACCCAGCTTGAATCAAAAGCCTTTTTCTGAAACTTTAAGTTTTAGTCTTTAGGAAATACTATAGGCTGAGTCAGGGTATTTGCCAGAATGCTCCTGAAACTGCCTAAGCCAACCAATTCTCCTCCTTCTACAAAATCATCTGCTCATTTTCAGTATTGTAGCCCATCTGGAGGTTTCTCCTTTTCCCATAAATATTGGTGAGAGTAAGTTTGTACTCTTGTTGAGTCAAGAGCAAAGAAACAAGTAAGATAAGCCATTCATACTTTATTTCCTCTGTTCTTAAAAGAGAAATACATATTTCTGCTTTTGCTTTATTTAATGGAGAAATCATTCAGAGCAAAACAAAAAGTCCAGGCTCATTAAGCAAGACCATTTTTCCAGAGTTAGCCTTATAACTTTCCCTCTGGATACATTAGCGAGGGAACCCCGAATAATGGAAAGTTTGGGCGAGAGCAAAAACACAGATCCAACCGGTATGGTTAATGCTAGGTTCTCCATTTATTCTGTCTAAAATGGCAGGTTATATACATCTCTACATAGTTTACATTTACAGGTGTATTCTTATTGGCATACAGCACAGGAAAAAATGCAAACACACATTGTTGAACAAACTCTTAAGGCAGCTACTGTGTCCACACTAATTGCTGTACCTACTACTTACTAGAAAACCCTCTGTCTCTGGCTAACACCTTAAGCTGTAATTTTAACTGTGCCATAGACTTGGCAACTGAATTTCTACTTGTGCCACAAACTCCTACAGGCCTCAGCGCTGAGGCCCAGTCTGGATGATTCAATTACAGTCCAAATACAGATCATGTCCACCTTCCCTAAGAAATTCTGCTACAGGATACCAGACACCACTCAGCATGAAGGCTTGCACAAAAAACCAGAGACCGTGACAAAGGTACTCTAATCATGGTGTCATGTACTTTTGTGTCACATGCTCTTTCTCTTATGATCTATAAGCAACACAAGGAATTCAGACAGATGAATTTTTGGCAAAAAACTAAGTTGACTACGTGCCAATCAACAGATTTATCCACATAGACAGGGTGTCAGAACTGCAACATGTTTTCTCACACAGTTAAAGAGCTGTTTTGAAGGTGAGGAAGTATTTGCAGTGATAGCATGATGGAGAAATCAGTAAGCAATTGGTAAGTCTGAGGAAAAATCTTTAAATTAGCTTGGAAAAAAAGAAAGGATGTTGAAGGGCAAGATCTGGTACTGCTGTGTGAGATCAGCAGTTGACAGAGGCAGGAGTGGAGTGAAGCTCAGTGTTCAGCTGTCTGCTTCTATGGTCAGCTGTGGCAATCCCACTCTTCTCATGTTCCTCTTGTGTGATTTAAGAGCCTCTGAGAGGATTTCTGCTTGGAGGGAAAAGCAATTCCCAACAAATTAAAACCAAAAAATCTTTTTTTTTTGTTTTTCGGAGATCCTTAAACCAGTCCTGCCAGATTGCTCTACTTGTATCTGCTGTGAAAGCTGTCACTTGTCTCAGTATCTGTTTGATGCTTAGCCAGATTTCTCTCTGCCTTCAAATTTTCTTTTCACAAAATAATTTCTGCAGATTTTAATAGTCCTATGCAAGTATATATAAACTACATACAAACACATAGATTTGGTGTGCAGTGTACCTACCTGTGGGACCCAGTCTCAAAATTTCTCACTGGGTTATTTTAGCTTTGACATTGGTTGATCTCTGAACATCTTGGTTGTCATCAGAAATCATTTTGGCAAATGCCAATTTGCTGGTAATGTTACCACAATGAAGACTTAAGTATTTCTAAGTCTAAGCAGTCTGCCTCCATGCCTTTTAAAGGATAGAGCAGCATTTGGATTGTTCACTGTGGTCTGTGGGACCTGTAGTAAAATAAGAGAGCTCGTTTTCCAGGTTTATGCAAAGCATACAAATCTCTAGAATTCTGAGGAATTTCATCACAGAGCCAATTTAATGATGATAGCTAGCAGACATTACAACAGGGTAAGATAGTGCTTTCGTATGGATTTCTGGCAGTGGAGAAATGGAAAGAGGGACTGCACTTTTCAGCATGTAGCAGAGTCTAGAGATCTGGAGGTTTTAAAAGCCCAGTACAGGGATTTGTAGAAATGAAAAAGTTGGAGGTGTTGATGGAGGAAAAGATTTGATCACAGTAAAATCTGGACAGCAATAGGCATGATAATATGGAGACTGACAGGTTAGCTCACAAAACAAAAAATGTGGGAAGTGAAAGAACAGTACAAACTCTGAACGAAGTGTAAGAGGAAAGGAGACCAGCAGCTTTAATGGTGTATATTGCATCTGATCTGTGAAAACTAAAGATGTAATTCTCAGAATTTCAGGATCTGTATTATCTATATATTCCTATACTCATAAGCTGTGTTGATAATATCTTAGGGCCAGACGGAAACACTCAGAAAATATTTTTGTTGGATGCTACTAGTTGAATCTAACTGAATAGTGATCACTATTTACCCTAAGTGAAAATGGACATGCATTCCCTTGCTATTCATTAGAAAAACAAAAGAGAAAGAGAGAGAGAATTTAATCAGAGAAAGTCTCTATCCCTCCATGGTAATTTGAAATTGTTTTTCATGG
>JANPWX010000173.1:2306857-2352579 GCA_024734555.1 Trochalopteron elliotii
GGTGTTCAGAGCCCTGTGGGCACTCCCCGGGCTCTGGTGTGGGGATAACTTTTTTTATAATTAGTTTTGTCCACCCTGCAGCTGAATTTCTCGCTCTCTATATAAATTAATTATCATGTCCAGTTTATTCTTCTAAACCTTTCTGGAAATGGATCAGAGGTCTTCAAGGATCTTTGGTGGCCTTGATTTCCTCCACACTCTGCTACTGTGGTGGCCTTTAGTTGTCTGTCTGTGCCAGCTTCTCCAAGCTTTATCCTTCCTATTCTTGTGCTGCCGTGTTTGTTTATTTCCAGGAGCCAGAACAAGGACCTTTGTCCCAGGGCAGTGCTGCCCTACCTCTGTAAGGTCCCCTTCTCCAGGCACATACTATTCTTTTTCACAGTATGTTCTTGAAAATAAGTCCTGGCTGGCTCCAGAGCTATCAGTGCTTGAGACACACATTTTAGCCCCTTATCTTCTGGGCTTCTAATAAATCAATGTCTTTACAATTACTTTCACTAAAATCACTTGTCCCTCTTACAGTGTTCATTGCTCACTCATTTGGTGGTTACTCCTGTTAAAAAATGTATTATTTCCTTTTATAAGATGATGTACAGTAGGATTCTGTACCTGTGCATCCCAAAGCCTTGATGCCCAAATCGCTTCTTGGACAAAATGACCTCTAGGTGGGAAGCAGGGTAAACACTGTGATTCAGATCAGGTGTTGTAGCAAGAGACAACCTGCCTGAGATCAACAGGGCAGCACACAGCATAATCAAACTATACTCCCACTATTGCATTTCTTCCTGAACTTTCACCATGTTTCATAGAAAATTTTTAACATCTTTTCAGAAAACACTTTCCCAGAAGCATCAGAATTCACCATTTTTACGTTTTGTTGTTGTAAATGAGGGTAAGCTGGCCTTTCCTGCACTTTGTAACTCTGTAACTCAAGTTACTTCTGTCTAATATCTTTTCGCCAACTTAACCTATTGTTCTCTTTTGTTTACAGGAAGTCTGCAAGTGGAGGATGTTTAAAAACTTAGATTGTTGTCACACCAACTGAGCTATAGAAGAGCTGTCATGGTACTTCAGCATCTACAGAAGGAAAGCAAGAACTAGGTGTGCCCCTAAAAGCTGGGGAATCTTTGTGGCTTGCCAGCTGGTTTGCTCACTGTTGGGTGAGGTACTGTCATTCCCTAAATTTAGCCTAACTTCCTAATAACCTAGTACAGTGGGAGGGCTTTCAACAAAATCTTGTCAGATCTCTGCTGCTTGTTACTCTCCCTGTGACAATATTTATCACATTGATTGTATTAGGCCATTTTCATATAGTCAAAAGCAAAACACGTGAAGTGTCATGGCATAAAATTGTGTAATTCTGAAGTTATTATATCCATCTCATGCAATCCATGAGAAATTGAAAGTATGATGACAAGGGGCAGTAAATTCTGTAAATTTCTGCTTAAATTTTTACTCATTATTTTTCAAGGTTGTTATTTAATTTTGCAACTAAACCTTTTTTTTTTCTGCCAAGCCAACAGTTATAACCTGTAAGTGTCAACTCTGTTCTGTTCACTGTAAAACAGATTTTATGTCTTGAAAGTAAAGGATAATAATAACATACGCAAAATGCACGATCAGTAATTTATTTTATGTGTATTCCTTAAAAATAGGTTTTTCAAAGAATTGTATGAGCACAGTCAATTCACCTGAACCTTTTTCTAGACTCTATCCACGATGCTTTCATTGTAAATGACATTTGACTGGAATACAGACATATGTAATGGCACATATGTATTCTATTAAACATTAAGTGATTATTCAGAGAGAAATGAAGAATTTATTTCCTTCATGCTGCTAGGTGGATGAACACTAGCCATCTTTTTGATGGTATATTCTTATTTATTAAATATCACTTTATATCTCTGTGGAACAATAACAGCCTTTCTGGCAAAGTAAAAAAAATCCTCAAATTAATGTGGAGTGACAATACATAAAACCCCAAGGATTTCGGCTTTGCTTCAAAAAAAGTGTAAATCTTTATGTGTGTACATATCCATGCTCTTTCTATGTATTTTGTGTTTATGTTCAGATCTCAAGATGTCAAATTTTTATTTCTCTGGAATAATAAAACCATGGCTTGAGTTATAACCATTGCAAGCAAAACACTTAAAATTGATTAATTCTATCTTTATTTTGCATTATTTTCTGTGGTTAAAAATACGTAGATTAGAAAAAAACAGTAATATGCACATCAATACAAATATTTCATTATTTTTCCATGCCCTTATAAATGCACTGTGGGTATACAATATGAGAACAATAAAACTGGAAGGTGACTTTCAATACTCTCCAAACTACTAGAGCAGGAAAACAGAATGAGGAAATTCTGCCTAGAAGTGCACATGCTACACCATCTGTCTCTCTTGAGGACCAGATTCAGTACAAATAAAATCCTGTAATTATTTTCCTGCAGAGTGATATCAAGTACTTTACAGAAGGCAGCAGTGCTGCTGGTAATAACAGACACATAGTAAACACCATGGCAAGGAACATTTTTCAGGGACAAGCTCCTACCTCTCCACAGTCAGGTGTAATGGCTTCCTGGAATGCTGTAATTAAGGGAGTATATGGGCTACTTTCCGCCCTGAGTCAGCCTGATGAATTAGCAAGCTGCTTCTTCTTCCATTTTCTTTGGAAAAATGACAATTTTGCTTTATTCTTTAGGAAACTAGATCTGGTAACTCCTAGGACTCTTAAAATTATCTCAATAATGTGGCATCATGTGAACAGGCACTAAGCCCCCCTCAGTAAATAGGAAAGGGCTTCTGCTACTTTCCACTGAGGAAAATCATCTTTTCCCATTTTCACTGTAGGAGTAAAGTTATGAAGCAGAAAAAAAGAAAGTAATCTGGTAACTGCTGTCAGAGCTGAAAGGGATGAGAAAGAGTCATAAATTCTCAGGAATGAACGTCCTTTGCCTGCTTGGCCTTTCCTAAGACCTGGTTTTGGTTTCTAAGGCAGGAGCTACTCAAGTAGCACTGATGGTGCAGAGGGAGGCAGTAACAGCTTTCGGACTCTGGCTTGAGAAATCAATTCTTCCCTTATTTCATCTTCCTGCCTCTCCACCTTAAGCCCAGCAGTGAAATGCATGACCCATACTGGTTCTGCCTTTTTTGTATGAGAACTCCACATCAGGTCATCGTGATCCTGTCTCCAGATGCGTTTACTCTTGACCATCCATCCAAACATTGCAAGACATTATTTGGCTATGTCCACCAAATAAGCCAGTATTTCTTTGGAATTATTATTCTTTGTCTGATTATATACAGACACTAAAAATCCTTGATTCCTGTGTCATACCCTTCCAGGAAGCTTACAGGCTACAAATTAAAATATCTCTTTCCTTGAACGGCTTCAAAACTTGTAAACATTTTCAGCAAAGGAGTATTTACCACAATCTGTTTTTCATGGTTTAACTATTATTAATTTATGGGCAGTCATACTCTCTGTTTTTCTTACATCCTAAGTCCAGTTCACTTGCTGTTACAGCACTAGCTTTTGGGTGGCTGCAAGCAGTTCAGATTTCTCTTAATTCAGTGCTTTCATTTGTCCTGTTTCAAATTGCATTTTGAACTACTTTATTGACTGAAGTATAATTCCTTTAAAATGTTTTCTTTAATGTAAATGGGAAGTAAGTAATTCAATAATTAATTCTGTTTTTTTAGGATTTCCTTGCTTTCACTTGTTGCTGTGAACTGAGTATTCATGCTAAGAGATTTTAATTTAAAAAACAAGAAAACCCCCAAAATTCCTGTTCAGATTTTACTTTTTAATCTAACTGGAAATATAACTATTACAAAATCTCAGCTCATTAATGGAAACAGTCTATTTTTGTCATTACTGCTTTTTTTTTGTTTGTTTTTAAGTAAGCTTTACTCAATTAACCCTGACTCTGGTGGTTTGTGTCTTTCTTTACAGGCAGCCTAAACCCATCCAAGGGTAATTTAATGATTGAAATGGAGTTATGACAGAGTTCAGTATGCAGTCCAGTACCTCTCACATGAGATTATCTTTTTAGTGCTGACAGATTTTCAATAAGATCTTGAATATCAGATTTTCTTGCCTTTAAAAAAATCCTGAATTTGCCTTCTGATGCTACACAGACTGTTTTTATTTCTTAGGCAGTGGGAGTAAGCTGGATTTTTTGATGAAAATCATCAGCTGCATTGAAGAGTAGTCCTGCTGCCTCACTCTTACATGTGTTCCTTCAGGCACTAAAAGATGCTGGAATAGTGACTTCTTGGTGATGCTTGGAATAGTGCGCTTATTTGGTTTTGTAACCTTCATCATGCCAAATCTGTCTTTCCTGCTCTTGTCAGCCACACACACACATTAATTCCTGCAATGTTTTGAGGTCCACATTTCCATAAGTGCCCCTGGTACTTAAGCATGACAATCATCTTAAAGTCACTAAATATATTTCATTCAGTAGGATTTAGGCAGCATGTTTTTTCCTGAATGGAATTTAGGGTCCAAAGGTTCTGAGAAGAATTTACAAATCCAGAAAGATGCACATCATTTAGCCTTTGGGTGTTTCATAAATGATCACTGTGATGGCTACAAATGTTTTCATATATCCTGTAGTACAACTAAAATATTCTGACACATATTTTTCTTGAAAATTTTGCATTCAATTTCTTCATAAAAGTACATATATGTGGATACATTCATACGCATGTGCATATACTTTATACATATATATAAATGGGGTGTATAAATAAATAACAGTATTGTGTTAAATGAAGACATAAGCATGAGCTGGGGTCAAGCTGAGAACCAAAGTTCACTTCTAGTAGTAGCCACTCCTTGTAAGGAGTAGCTAATGACCAACTTGGTAGTCAGAATCAAGTTGATGTCTTCTAATATCTAACACATATATGATGTGTTTCATAAGCATTTTGATCCTCAAAGTCTGAAAAGAAAAATGTTTATTTAATATGAGAAACACATGAGGAATGCTGAAATAGGTGCTACACTCAAACTAGTCAGAGGTAGGAATATATGGGTGGCTGTGCCAAGAAAAATCTTCTCCTATCTCTGGATTCACATTCCTTCCACAAAAAAAAAACCAAACAAAAAATACCAAAAAACCCCAACCAAACAAAAAAAAAAAATTATAAACTAGATAGACGACTGGATTTTGGCATCGCAAATATTATATTTATTAATGCTTCCATCATTATGACAGTGATTTTAAAATTTAAACAGAAATGTAAATAGAATGAATTTTGAAACTTGGCCAAAAGTTCTTTCTTATATGACAAAGCTGAGAAGCTTACCCTTTTTCTTCCCTGAGGAATATGTAGATCTGGTAAATCTTAAGATAGGTTTATACATGAAATAGAAAGCTGAAGAATCATTATTGTCTCATTAGAACACTTTGAAACTACTGATTTTTTTTTTTAATTTAAATTCATGTTAGATTATAACATATTATAATATATTATATCATATTGAACAAGTGATACTAAATGCAAGAATTATATTTAAATAGGATTACTTTCAAGATTAAAGAGATTTTCTTCTGTATTTATTTTTCCCGGAGTGTTGTCTATTATATGCACAGTGTTATAAAGTGAGGTTGAAATGGTAAGATATGACTCAGAAAGGAGATTCACAAATTCTCACAAACTTCTCTGACAATACTCTAATCTTCTCAGAATGCACTTTTTCTAATCATCTTTCAGAACTTCATGCCAGTAAATTAAAATATTTTTAAAGTTTAAGAGTAATTTTAAAAACACACCATGTGATTGAGATGTGTTTAGCTCTTTAGCAAAAAAGTTTAGAAAAACATTCTGTGGTCTATTATTCTTTCTGTCCAAACAAAGTGTTTTCACACAAAGTAGTATTTAATAATAACATGATAATTTGATCATTAGATAATAATGGCATAATTATATCTACACCAGTAAATAGCTATTAATAACAGGATAATTATTAATGTCAGAGAAGTTATTAAGCAACCTTAGGTAAAAGTGAAAAGTAATTCAGTTCATTTTATCATTAGAAATCAAACAATTCTACTGCAAGGGAAACTCGACATCATGCATATAATGCATTTTAGAGAAGTGAATATGAACAAAGGGTACAGCAACTCTGCTGTAGAAAACTCTTCACTAAGTGCAACTTATGATTTATTAGATTCAAACTGAGAATATATCTTTAAAAATAAGGTCAGCTATTAACACAAATAATTGTGATCTCGTACGTGGACCTTGCTTACTTCTATATGTGATAAAATTACAATAATTATATTCTACAAATTATGCCTCCACTAATGAAAGCTGTAAGAAAACAACTTTAAAACTGTGTCTGCAACTAATCCTGTGCACTTCCCCAGCTGCTCAGTGGCAGCTCAGAGGTATGCTCTGCCTCTCCCTGTGAAGAAACCTCAAATGCAGAGAAATGGCTGGTAAGCTGTATTCTGCTGTTTGATAGCTGCTTATCTACACCAGCCACTCTCACAGTCCCCTGAAAGCATCCCATCAAACCAACAATTTTGCAGCTTCCTCTGAAATCAAAATCAAGCAATCCCTGCTTTGCCATCCCCTATCCACAAGACATTCCATCCATTATTTGTATAAATACTCTACTATTCTGTATGCCAGTGGTCCAGGAGAGCCTTTGCAAAGAAAATCTTAAAGAATATTTAAAGGGAAGTTTTGGGGTAATTTTGTGGTAAGGTGTGGTTTTCTCACCAGGGACGGCTGGATGGAGGCTTCGCTGGAAAAAAAGTTCAACTTACAGTCAAAAAACTTACTACTGGCCCATTGGAATTGTAAAATGCTTGGCTAACGAGAAGTTTGCAAAGATTGTAATTTAAAGGCTACAGTGATATTTTCAGAGGCTCTTACCCATTTTCTGGTGGTCCATGATAGTTTCTTGTCAGAATTAGCAGTCTGCCTTCAATCTTTGATATTGTTATGACAAGCCTCATCACCCACAGCCTCACTCAAGGGAAGCTGGGGAAATAAGGCAAGGATTTTTCTCAGGGGTCACACCACCTACTGGTGGAGTGAAAGATCCACTCAATGCTGTTGTACAGCTGCCAACATATCAGGATCCATCAGAGGGACTTTCTATATCTGTTCAACAAACAGCAATTGCAGGAACAGAATTCTGCTGGGAACCTGGGAGTCATGGTTTAGTGGTCAGACCCCCACAAGCTCTGCTTGAGAGGTACATGGGGAAGAGTAAATGTGTGTGGAAAGTCTTCGGCACACCCTCTTTCCCTCCTCCTGCTCTGTCCCTCTTCCGGAGAGATGTAGGAATCTCATCCTCTCACAAACGTGGTCAGACGTGCTGTGTAGGCACAACAACAGCCAGGTATGTCAGGCTAGAAACTCAGCAGGACAGCAAAGCACATCCCAGTCTGGACTGGTGCAGCCCGAGCACAGCACATGTGAGCTCCTCTCTGTGCAGCCTCCCTGTCTCTTGGAATTACACTTGGCAGATTATCTGACCCAAGAAACCTTTCCCAGGCAGAGTCATGAAGATCAGCTGTTGAGGGGCTGTGATAGAATAAAGATTTCATTTGAGAACAAATGGAATAGGGACTGACCTGGGTCTGCTATCAGAAACTGGCTGGTAAAGTATGACTAGGAGTAAGGTAATTTTTTATTATTTGTGAGTTTGGTTTGGGTTTTTTTGGTGTTACAGGACTGCAGTAAGGATCAAGGAAATGCATGGTCTAGTTGGCCTAATCACCTCATGGACCTCTAGATCCTTTGCATCTCAGTATTTGCAGTCACAGCTGAATGTGGGTCACAGCTAAAGCTGAGAAACTGTGACAAACGTGTTGAGCAGCGTGGTTGCTTACAGAAAACTGTGGCCAAAAGAGAATAGTAGGAGGTTGTGGAACAAGGATCGCAGGCTGGATATGTGGGACAGTTAGGGTGGTGGTCATCCCAAACTATCCCAGACACTAGATGCAGCTGCCTGGAGAGAGGGGTGTGTCTGGCTGGGGCATCTAGAGAATGCCTCCGTATGCTGGCGCTGTAACTACAGAGCTGCTCAGGAATATTGGGTTTCCCACAGTGGAGTCCCAGGCAGTGAATATATAAAAACAAATAAATAAATAATTTAATAGGGAGGTCCAGCAGGTCAGCTTGAGCTGGATGCCTCTGGAGAGAGACCCAGAACAAAGAATTCCCCAGATTTTTGCACCCTCAACAGTCTGTGCACCCATCCTTCAGGTGCTCATTATGTGTCTTGCATTCACTTTTTGGTCCAATGATGATTTCTGGTCTGGTGTCTTATAAATCCTTATCGGATTCTTTCTCCAGGGATCCACTCAGGTGGGCTGTTTACTGTTCTTACCTTGTCAAGTTGCCAGTTCTGATGGCTGCAGCCTCCTTGTCTTCTGGTGTGTACTTCTTGTGCACTAGTCTGCACTCAGTCAGCAGAGCACGGAAAACTAAGAATTCCTTGATTTAGAGTAAGCACTATATAGCAACAATTAAAACATCAGTGTGCTGCCAACATCATTCTCATACTAAATTCAAAATACAGCACTGTACCAGCTAGTAGGAAAATTAAGTCCATTCCACAGAAAATCATATCTAGGTGAAAGTTCACAGCTTGCAGCCTAAGGCTTCAGCAAACCTGACTATCTATGCTAAGCACAGCTAAGCAAACAGGATACTAAAGCACACCATGTTATAACTGCAAGTGACTTTTTCTTCTTTAAAGATTTCTTACTAGACTAAAGCACTAATATCTCTCAACAATACCTTCAGAGGCAATTACTGCTCAGTAGATGTGGTCAATTTTGCGTTGGTTTCCTGTCAGCTTAATCTTCAGCAACATGATTGCAATTCACTGTGCTTAAAATGCAGGTTAACATATGGGGTTTATATGCATCTATAAAATTATATATATAAAACATGTAACATTTGATCCAAGTATGCTATCTTAATATAAAAGTTGAAGAGTATGAACAATTTGCTAGAGTGTTAAGGTCAGAGTTGTAATTACACAGCGATAATTTAGTTACTCAAATTTAATCTTTTAGACCCACTTCTTATCATGTTTTAGTCTGTGTGAATCATGAACTGTAAGTATGCTAGAACACTGAAAAACTATGCCATACACTGTAAGTGGAAGCAAATTAAATTTCTGGTAGTTATTCAAAGGTAAATGATGTGTGGGTGTGCCAAAGTTACTCATTATTCTGATAACCTGTTATCATTAACTGTATTACATAAGAAATGTTTTACATTCCCTATGTAAAATTATTTGTTATATATTTATAAACAACCTTTTTTATTGTGCTGTATGTTTCATGTAGGTGAGGGGGAGTTTTGTCTCAGGTTCTTTTCTACTTTCTAACATCACTCTTACTCCCACTTCCTAAGTATTTTTGCTCTATTTGATTTCTCCTTTAATTTGGTAGTGCAAACTACAAACCTTCTGTTCTGAGATCAGGAAAGATATAAAAAAATGGAAACCATTCAAAGAAAGATTTTCCATGTAAACTCTGTGACTTTATATGGAAAGAATTAAATTCACTGAAAGAGGGTGCAGTTTGAAGATGAGCTGTTACCAAAATGGTCAAAACCCATCCTGTCACAAACCCTAATCTTTCTTTTCATGTCTTCCAATCCTTGAGAAGGTTGTTGCTGAAAACCAGCTGAGCTGGCAGTCTGCACACCCTGCCCAAAACAGAAACATCCTCATCCACCTAGGTCTCAGCAGGCTGATCTGAACTAGTACTTGAAAGAATTCACAGGACAACTGAGAAAGAAAAGGAGTCTGAGCAGACCTCAGTGCTGGCTGAGCTCTGCATGGAACAACAGCCTCATTACTGTCACAAACATGCAGCCAGATTTTGGGTTGCATGGTCCTGTGAGCCACTGTACTGGTTTTGGCCAGGATGGAGTAAATTTGCTTCACAGCAGCTGGTATGAGGCTGTGTTTTGGATTTGTGCTGGATGCAGTGTTGGTAAGACAGGGATGTTTTTGTTACTGCTGAGCAGAGCTAGGACAGAGTCAAGGCCTCTCCTGCTCCTCATCCCACCCCACCAACAAGGAGACTGGGGGTGCACAAGGATTTAGGAGGGGGACTCAGCTGGGACAGCTGACCCCAACTGACCCAAGGGACATTCCATACCATAAGCTGTCATGCTCAGCATATAGGGCTGGGGGAAATAGAAGGAAGAGGGGGACATTTGGAGTGGTGGCATTTGACTTCCCAAGTCACTGTGACACATGATGGAGCCCCGATTTCCTGGGCATTGTTGAACACCTACCTGGACACAGCAAGTGATGAATAAACTCCCGGTTTTGCTGTGCATGAGTTTTCACATTTTTAGCCTTCCAATCCTCTCCCCCACCCCAACAGGAGGGTAGCGAGCATGAGGCTGCATGGAGCTGAGTTGCCATCTGAGCTTAAACCATGATGGCAAGGGAAGTATGATAGCTAAACAAGGCCTTGAAGAGAAATCAAAATCTTAATGACCTGCAAACCTGTTTTTTTTACTAAAATATGTAACTGAAGACAGACAGAGAAGGTAGGGAAAAGCTACTTAATATAATGACAAAAGAACTTTGATAGTTATCAAAACAACATACAATATTTTCAATCAAAATACACTATTTTAAAATAAATTAACTTAAAATTATTATCATTTTACCATTGACTGATCATTTGAATTTATCTTCCCAGAAGGAAATTAAGGTCTTTCATTCTGACATTTAACTTCCTCTGGAATTACCACTGTGCATCAATTTTAAGCCTTTTTTTATAACCTTTTTTTGAGGGGTATCTTATACAAATAAGGCAGTTGGTTATGGAGAAAAGTTGAGTTAGTCTTCTTTGAAAACAGTCTAGATTGAATCCAGGTGTATCCCATGATCTTCCTCAGTGCCCCAGGAGATTTCATATCATTATTCTGTTACTAATTTTGAAGTTAAGTTAATAATGTAACATAAGGATACTCCAGAGATATTAAAAACCCATAATGTATTATCTCTAATTTATTCAAGTTAATCCACTATGGAGATATTCTTCTGAATCTCTCGGTGACTTTCATCAAGGAGGTCATTGAAGTTTCTAGGTCTGTAAGTATGCCAGTAAATCATTTGCACATAAGACTATTCAGTCCTTCTCATCCCAGAATAATAGGATCCGCACTTCTGTGGGTAAGACCATATGGCTAATGTCAGAACTTTAATAATGCTTTCAAATGAAATGCATCTCTCCCCTAGTCCTTTCAGTGTCTGTCATTCTTCAAGGAAGTTACTTCTGGTTTCAAAGTAGTTGTGTCTTTTCAAGGCCCTCAGCACTGGTTTGGTTTTGATCTATATTTCTTTTTACAAAATTACATTTGATTACTTTGGCTGTAATTATGAAAAAAATAAATTAACGGAAAATTTTAAAGATGTTGGAACAGCAGATGACACGTAGCAGTATGTAAATTTTACCTGTTGAGCATCTTCCAAGGCACCCTGACCAATCATGTTAAAAGGTAGAAAATTCTTTTATAAGGGCTAAAATATAATAAGCTTTCATATTATTTAAGAAGGGAATATTGATTTTGTTTCTTTAGATAAGTTTTGCTGGATTTACTTTCTTATTAATTACAAAATGTACCTCAAAAATCACATCCAAAGGAGTGCTTCAGACTTGAGGGTAATGATTTTTTAGGCACCATGGCAATTATTGTTTGGAATATTTAATATGTTTTACAGCAGAAGAAGACAGACCAATTAATTTTTTCCTTCAGTAATGATTGTTACCAAGGATTTGAATTTTCCCCATACTTTCTTCAGGCATTTCTTCTATGAATCTCTGTTCATCTGAATATCCCAAACTAATTTGTCTTGCATTTAATGTACAAACACCTTGATAATCTTTTTCTTACAAGCATTATTTATTTTCCTCATAAGAATTCATCCTGTACCCAAAAATAATATTTTTTTAATATTCTATTTATACAGCCATTTTAACCTTCAGTAACTCTTCCTTGAATCCTTCCTAGAGAATGTGGTATAATGTGACAACCCTTGACAAAACACTAGGTAACTACCCAACTGCAGTACCCCTTACTCTTCTAAAATTGTAACTCAGTGTGTATGAGAGACTATAATGTTCATGCTATTAAAGAAATAACCATGCTTTTAACACAGAGAAAGGTAACCCTAGAAAGTTAGGAATGGATAGTAAAGGAGTATTTATATCATAGTGAATTGGGGATGTATTCTTTCTCCATTTCCCAGTGAAAATCTCTAAGTAACTTGAAATTTAACATGAAATGTAATCATAGTTATATGTGTCAGTTTAGATGGTACAGTAATCCTTCTTTTTGGTGCTGAAATTTTGTTCCACAACTAAAGTCAGGAGTAAATTAAGAAAGTGTGACATCACAATGTACATGAGTACAACTCTTCTCTATATATAATGTTTGTAGCACATAGGAGACAAGAGAACAGTGACATTTAGGATGATTTTCTATCTTATTATTGATTTATTCTAAGAACAGCTACATAAATTATGGCATTCATTTTTTTTTTTGTTTTGTTCGAGAAGTATATTGTTTCAGGGGCTTATTGCTTTTCTGGTTTGTGATTCCTGAAAAGAAATCATAATTAATTTTTATGCCATAGCATTTACTCACTAAAGTGATTATTAAAAATAAGTCTAAAGTGATCCCTTTATATTGATTATATTTGCTGTAAGAACAAATTGTGTCTCTAGATGTATATAACTCTATGTTTCTTGAATATAAACTCATAAGAAGATAGCAATTTAAAGTGAAGATTTCTGCTTTAAATATTTTGATCTTCCAAAACAACCTCTTGCTATTTCTTCTCTAAGATGGCATTGAAAACAAACAGGAAATACTGGCTGTAATGCCCTCTGTGGTTTGGTTAAGCCACTCAACAGGAGGCAATGCATATTCTGGGTGGCAGAGGCTATGCCTACCAACAGACTTCATATTCTGAAACTTTTTGCAGATTCATGTTCACTTGCTTTTTTGAAGCATGCTGCAGTAGAAAGAAAATTTCTACCCTTTTTTTGTGGTGCTTTTACACTTTTCTTTGTGTGGTGTTTTAGAAATTTAACTGACTTGTAAACTTTTTCTAATTACTCAAAAACCAGTATGAAAACAGTTTTTCAGCTGATTGCCACATACTTTTTTCTTAGTAAAGTTGGGTAATTGTTGTTTTGTTAAAGGATACCAAAAAACCATTAGTAACAGTGATCATTTAAACTATTCTTCAACAATTAAATGTAATTTTGTGTCTTCAAAGTGAAATAGAAAGCTTTTGAATAAATCAAAAAACTGACCTGATGCATCCCCAACTGTATGAGCACATGCATTGCCATAAGGGAAACTATTTGACAATCAGCAATTTGCTATGCCTGTTTTCCTCAGATAGAAACAAAGTATTAGAAATATTTATTTTGACATTATTGTGAGAAATGCTTCCAAAATTTTTCCCCTTCATCAGCTTCTCATCATAATTAAAGTATTCTTTTCATAGTTAAAGTATCCTATCATCTTTCTTGGTTCTCAGTGATCAAGGATATAGATACCTATTGGTAATGAATGCAGTAACTCAACCTCAAGTCCTTAATTGTTAAGCTACACTTGCAGGTTGTGTCACACTGTTAGGAGAAATGGTGTGTCCATTTCCTACAAGAAGAGTTAGAAAACTTTGCCTTAGTTTTCCCTAAAACTTAGACTCACAGAAGCTGATCTCTGTACAAAGCTATTGCTTTGGTGGACCAAAGTCACCTAAGTCATCATTTGCAAGATTGAGTTTTGATCATGCTTTCTACACATTAAAATTGACTAGAAATAAAGGGGTTTAACAGAATGTAGTTTGTCCTAACTAGGACAAACACAGTCCTTCCTAAGAAGGACTGTGCAGTAACAGCACTTACTGACAACTTAAATGCAAATGATAACAAGAATTTAAATTACTTGGAATTTGCGAAGTTTACAAAGTCCACCTACAACAAATGAGACTACTGAGCAATCACAGTCTTTTTAACCATCAGTCAGCAATTTGATAAGAAATTTCTGTGGTACTTACAAATTAAAGATGTTAAGCTCTCAAAGGAACTACTTGCTAATTAATAGCCATGGTTGTACAACAGTTTGCAACACTTGTTAACATTTCGGTGTTTTCATAATAGAAAAGTATTCCTTAGATAAGGATAAAAACTTCCTCAGAAAATTCAGAAGAAAAGCTTTCCACTTTCTTGATGACTCATAGTGTAGCTTAGATGAAAATTATTTTATTGTTGCTGGAATTAATTTTTTCATTTTAGGGCAAAAAAAGAGATTTTAGTTTCTCCTACCAGGGTTAAATCAATTAATTTTGTGTCTTGACATTACGTTTTCATTTCTCAATATATAGTAAACATTTCCAGTGTAAAAATAATTAATCAATTACCAAACTAAGTCTATTCATTTCAGAAATTCTCTTACTTGTGTATCAGTAGAATGGTTGTGCCACATCCCTTCCCAACTGCATCAGGGACTAAGATAATATCTATGACAGTAAAATAGCAAAATCAGAACACAAGGTAACCGAAGGCAAGAGAAACTAAAATGGTAGAAATATGTTTCCAGAGAAGGAATCCAATTTTGTAATGTGGCATTGGTATCACATAAGAAAACTGCTTGAAAATTGTCTGCAGGAGAAGCCTAGGAGAAGAAACTGTATAAAACTACAGTTCGTAATGGTTAGACAACAAGTTAATTACACATAAATTTGAAATCTACACAGAAAAGAACTAATTTAATAAAGACTGTATAAAATTAAGTTATATATCTGTTATGTTTTAATGGAAATACCGTGTGTCCTATTAATACACTTAGGGTGCCCAAGTGATCATAGAAGGAATGACAGCAGATATGATTCTAAACTAAAAACATTGATGCTCAAAATGTGTTTTCACATCATCTTGAAAGTAAGAGTTAGTTTCTTTTTAGGAGGACATAGCAACCTTGTTCTGGCACCTTTTTTGTTCTGTTCACTGGTTCATGCTTAATCATCTACAAGGCTCAAATCTTGGCTTTCAAGACTTGACTGATTTGTTTTCTGGATTGTAGTTTTCCAACAGCAGGGAGTAGGAATTTAATGGAGTCATCAAATATCACAATGAGAAGCAGGTAGCCAAGTTGAAAGACCTTGGCATTTAACAGTTTGTATCAGTAGTTAGTGGGATTTGATAATATCGTTTGGATCTTTCCATTTAAGCTGGCATGCTTTTTTTCCTTCTTCCTTTTTTTCTTGCTTTACAGATTTTGTTAGAGCCTTGCAATAATTTAACATGCCATAATCAACTATCTGTACATAACATTGATGCAGAGGCTTAGGTGGAATATGCAGTAACTTTATGTGTCTGTCCATTAGAATTTCATAGAGTTAGTCTGTGTTCTTTATATATAGTGCTCTTTATATATTTTAGGACTAATAGTAAAGTTTCTAACCATTTAAAACCTTTTTATTTCACAGATTTTCACTAGCTGAGTTATTAAATCAGAATTCTTCCTTCCAGGAGGTCTGATGAACTGTTGTTACACAGTGTAAATGTTGTTGGATTGTCCCAGAACACGACCACAGAAACAAAAACCTTGTGCCTTCTTTTTACTGAAATATGGCCATTCTACTTCCATGGAAAAGTAGACATATGATGCTTTAATGCATGTCAGATTTGCACCTCTAGTTGATTTAATGTTTATAAGTGGAGTGTTCTGTATATTTCACAGAAACACAGAACCACAGACTGTGTAATCTTGGAAGGGACCACAGTGGAGTCATCAGGTCCAACTTCCCTGCCCAAGCAGGGTCATCTCAAAGCACATGGCACAGGATTGTGTCCAGATGGTTCTTGAGTATTTCCAATGAGGGAGACTCCACAACTTCTCTGGGCAATATGTTTGCAAAGTGTGATGAGAAGCTGTGAAGTCCAAATTTTATTTATGTTCACTGTGAGTTTAAGCTGGCACAGATTAAATCAATTTAATTTTGTCATTAATTTCAATGGGGAAAGATATTGAATACAACTGGAAAAGAGAAAATAGAGAAAGAGAGGGGAAAGGCAATTAAAAATAATGCTAAAGCAATGAAGTATTATTTCAACTTTTTTCAGGCTTTGATTGGCAGAAACAGAGGCCAGGTTAAAATTCTAAGAACGTCTATAAAATACTTCCACAATCACCAATCTGAAGAAATCATCCAATTCCCCCAACTTGCAGGTATGTTGGTTAGATATGCAAGGGGGGCAAAGATAATCCAGCAGGGTAGCTAAGACGGCAGTGTGATATCTATGCACCTGTGACACACATCTCAGCTGGGTTGCTCTTGGGAGCAAAAAAAAATCTGATTTTGTAGAAGTGCAGATGACAAACAAACAAAAAGATGTGTAGTTTAGTTCTGGATTAGCTTGTGCTTCAATATTGTGTTTCTCTTCAAGTCTGGACTGGTCAAGTCTGAACAAATGGTTTCATTTAGTTTTGTGTTCCTATCGTATCCAGGCAGGTATTTCAAGATTACATGCAGAAGTGGCAGTGCTTGACAAGGATTAGTGATTGGAAATAAAAATCTCATAAAAGTAGATTTCTGCTCTTTCAATGTTTATTTCATCAGGACTAGCAAAGACACGTATCTCTCAATAACTTTTTTAAGTCCAACATGCTCTTTAAAAAAAAAAAACAAACTGAGAAGATAGCACTTCTCTTTCAGAGATATCTATCTATCTATCTATCTATCTATCTATCTATCTATCTATCTATCTATCTATCTATCTATCTATCTATCATCTATCTATATCTATTTATCTATCTTTAATTAAAAATGAAAATTTATATCTAATTTATACAGATTCTTTCACCTCTATATTGATCCTTTCCAAAAGTGATGTTTTAAATTCCTCAAGTTTAAAATCTATTTCTGTGTTTACTTTAGCATGAAAATTAAAATAGTATATACAGGTAATAAGAAACAAGTCATTAATACTATATTATTTTTTAAATGAAAGGTGGCTCTATCACTATAGCTTTTTTCTTTTATTTTATTCCATAATTACATGCCAAAAGATCTATGAGAAAATAATATGTATGACTAATTCCTAGGAAAGATCAGTATCAATGATGATCTGCAATACTTTGTTTCTCAACACTGTATCTGCCAAAAAAAAAAAATACTTCAAGCAACATTAGTCTTAAAATCACTAGTAAGGAAACACAATTTGTTCAATATATTTTCATCCAAAACCAATTTAAATGCTGCATACTTGATTTTAATTACTGAAAAGAAACATTCTTGATTTGACTCAATTCTGTAAAACTAAACAGAACCATCTAAAATTAGAAATTTTCCCTGATAAAGGTCTTCAGATAGTAATCCAGCAAGATTACCAGGGAAGAGTTAATTACTTCTTGAAGCCCTTCTTTACCTATTGCATATTGTGCAAAGAGTAGGAACATACAGCTTGGGGAATAGAAACATACTTATTACAACATTTGGGAGGCAAAGAAGACTCTGAAATTTTTTTTAAAAAGCTGGATTTATTCAGCTCTTTTGGATTTTATTTGCGAATACTGCCTTATGGTGGTTCATTTTGAATGAATGTCCTCTAAATACCATTGTGGTGATGTAGAACTGCTGATGAATCCATGTGAATGCATAAAGATTGGTGATTTCATGTAGTCTGTGTCCTGAAATGTTGGATGAATATAATTTCTAAATATGTTAACACGATTAACAAATTATCAAATGACATAAAGAATTTCCAGGGAATGACTCTCAAGCAAAGATCTTGAAATTTTGAAATTGTGAATAATAGCAACTGATGCAATGTTACAAATGTACAAATATTAATTTCTTCTCAAAGAGCACTTTTTTCCTGCTGTGAAATTAGAAAGAACAGAAAAACTCTTTACTTTTGAAAAGAAACAAGACTACAGATAGCTTCAATGATCTAATTCTCACTTCAAAAAATGAGGTGATAATTACAGTTCCAAGAGAAAAATGGTGTTGCAGTCTCTGAAAGGAAATGCTAGAGGCAACATCAGAGTGTGAAGCAAGATGGATGCATGAGGTAACAGTATCTGAAAGTCACTGGCTTTTGATTTTCCTTAAGAAAAAAAAAGCCCAAATCCCTCAAATAAACCAACTCTGCAAAATTTCTACAAAGCCATTCAACCTGCCCCCCTTCCTCAAAGCCTCAACATATTAAATGTTGCAGACAAAACTGCCTGCAACAAAATATGTTTAGGTTGCAAGTTATCAACATTTTGATATTTGCTTCTTGTGCATCGCAGAGTGTGACTTCCCCTGTATCTGCATGACCCTTTGGTAGCTTTTCAAATTTTAGCTCAGCCTATTCTGTTGCTTTTTTATCATTGACTTATTTTTTACACCATCTATACTCTCTCTCATGGGATTCATGCCCTTTTTGGAAATAGGTAAATGAAACACTCCAAATGAAAAATAGATGGAATGTATTTTATAAAACATATCTGCAATGTGTTCTCTTGGTAAATACAGTTCCCATCTGATATCTTAGCAAGACCTTCCTAGTATTTATTGTGGGAAAAACAGTCAAAAATATGTTCTAGAGGAACATGTAAACATTCCTAATTCATTGTGACATAAGCTATGTTCACAGTACCAGGATAGAGATGCTAGTAAGTTATGTTCTTGTTTTTATCTTTTGAAGACAAACCTGAAACTCAGAACCTTTTTGTGTTAGGGTAGCTTTAATTCTTCTAGGAAGTGTAAATTTTTGTTCATTCCATTATCCAACCCTATCAAAATTTCTGAGTGCATAAGGCAATATGTTCCATTTCATTTCTTCTATTTCCTCTTGGTCTGATGACTGAACTACTTGTAATTCTCTTGGCAACTCATCTTGCCACCTGAGGATAATAACAGGTTCATAGAAAACCAGGTTTTTATTCTGAAGCTTTATTTATTCAGTAACATAAATTTCAAGCAGTGTCCATATGTCTTACCTCTTCACCAAGAAAGTAAGAGTTCCAAATTCAACAACCTGCACAATCAGTATGCAGTCACTCTCTGAATCACTTGCTCTGAATTAAAATAAGTTGCAATTGCTTGCCTCTTTCTCATCACCATGCTATGCCAGCACAGAAAAACCCAGAGATTTAAAGGGTCAGAACTATAACAGACTTGCAGTTTACTGACTTTGTTTGCTTCACAGTTAATATTGTGGTTTATTTGTGGTATTTCATATAAAACTCTCTATTTAGCAATATTTTTTTTAAGGAAGAAGTATTTGATCTTTATTTCTCTTATTCTACCACTGTCATCTTTCTTGCATTTTCATTTAAAGGAAAATTGTGACAGTCTACTGAAATTCTTAGTTTTAGTTCTGAAAATGAAATGTTTTTAAGTATCTCTGTAACATTACCCACCTTTGCCTAGCATTCACTACTTGAAGAACTGTGAGAATCAAAACCAAAGTTTGTTTCTCTTTTCCTAAGATAGATATTTGCCTTCAAATGCAGAAATTTTGCTCAGCGTGGAAACCTAGATCTTAGTAATACAACGAAGTAAGGCATAAAAGAAATTTAAACAGTAGTACAAATTAAGTAAATGGCTGATTTAAAGCACTCATATGTACAATATTATTGCTCATAAAAATAATGTAAGAATTGCCTGAGGTATTTGCTGTAAAGATTAGCATTCATATAGTTTGAAAGTATGAAAATGTATTAAGTGAAAAAAATTAAATAATTTTAGTTTTCCTCTGTGTGATTACTACCGTTAAATCACATAATTGAGCTTGAGAGAATGCATTTCTAAATACATCTGGAGGAGAACCATTGGCTTGATGGAGCTTACTCATATTTATCCGGTGATTCAGCTTTAATATATCTGTGTTCACTTCATTATGCAGTATAAATACATTTTAAAAACAATCTGAAATCCAGCTAGTTCAGACCAGTAATTATAAAATTCATGTTCAAGGCTTAGAATGATATGGTATTGTTAATAAACTAAGAGTTGAGGCCATGTGTGATTTTAAAATAAATTTATTTAAAAACCTGTAAGTTACATACTCCATAATAACATTCTTGATTAGCAGAGCCCATCACTTCCTCTGGGGCACACACAGAAGTTCTTTGAAAAAGATTTGCCTGTGAGTGGTATCTTAAAAATCACTGAGCTGCAGGAGCTGGAGTGACAATGATGACAGAGAGTGTATGATGACATTTTTATCGGCAGACTCCTGTGTATCTCACACCTTGCTTAATCCTATTTCTGATCCCTCCCGAGTACACATTTTGGAAAAATCAGAATAAGAAAAAACATACAAAAAAATCCTACTGGCAGTGTAATTTTATTCACCATCTTACTGACTTTTTTTAAGAATAAGGAGGAAATATGTTTCCTCCTACTGGGAAAGTGTTTCAGGATCTCACAGTGTGATGATTGGAAAATGCTTTCCAATCTCTAGCCTAAATTCAATCACAGCCAGTTTCTGCCCATTGTTCAGCTGCCGGCATCATCCTTTAATTTAAACATCCCTTTTCTACCTTTTAGGAAAATACAACGATCAAAATCTCCAGCAGATAAAAAAAAAGCAAAACTTTCCTCTGATTTTGGGAAGGCAGAATGAAAATCAACATTGGAGACCTCTACCTTGTGAGGGGAAAAACCTAACATCCCTGTTATGGAAATGCAGTTTAGAAAGGAAATGCATATTGATATTGGAGTGACTGAACACTAAGGTGCTTTAATATCTCATTTTGCTGGGAAAGGAATTTGCTGTATCTGGTTAATCTTCCTTAGGAATAAGCTTCTTAATTGCTGTAAACCTATTTAGTTGTAGGCAGAGCACTTCTGACCCAATACTGTTCTGTACCTGAGATCAGCATTGTGCAAGTGTGGAAGAAGGAAAGAAAATTTTTGCTTTTGATTTACTACCCTAGCAAGTTCAAGCATTTATATTTTTAGTATAGAATTCAGTTAAATATAAGACACTCTAAGTCCTAACAGTGAGGCTCAAAGGCTGGTTAAGATGTTTGCCATCAGGCAGCAAAAAGTGCTCATGAGATTATGGAGAGGCTCCAATTAACCAGCACTGATTAGATGGCACAGGGGTGTGGGAGGAGGTGGTTATCCTCTAGGAACAGCCACCTCTAGGAGTGCACCTGCATCAACACTTCAGTGCAGAGGTTTCCTTCAGCTGTGCATTTTCTCATGTTTTTACCTGATGCTCTGTACAGCACACATCTTCACTCATTCTCAGATAATGATCTTCAGGATTGCTCATCAGAGCAAAAGCTGGTCAGGATGCCCCTAGAGATTGCCAGAGTGAGGTAATTCTTCTAGAAAGTTATAAAGAGCTTGGTTCAAACAAACTTGAATTAATGAGATCCCTCCATATGAATTCTCCAGACGAGGAAATCAGACTGAAAAATGTCTTAACTAGAACTCATTAACCTGAGCAGTCTGCACTGTCAAGCAGCTGCACTGTGTACCCACTGCTCCAAAAGTGTTTATAGCTGGTGGCAGGAAAGAGGGCTTTGTCTTTTGTTTCAAAATCACTTCACAAGAGTTTAACTCATTGTACCATATTATCTGCACATTTAGGCTGTGTAGCCTAAATTAGTTTTGCATTGGAGAAGGAAAACAAGGTAATGAAAATAATCTGTATAGTTGAAGTACTTTTTCCTAAACTTTTAAATATGTCCACCTCATATATGTATGTCAAAGTAGGACATTGTAAGTTATGAACCTTTTCTCAGTGTCTAAGCTAAATATCCCTTCTCTAAATTTGAGTCCATTGTGTCTTCCCTTTTCCATTTGGACACTGGGGAGACTTTTTAACATACCTGGAGTGTCCTTCAGTTTTGCAGCTCTGAACTAGAATCTCAATTGTGTTTTAGCCTCCTTTTGTGCAACCTTCTTATGGAGTTGCAATTACTCTTTTTGCTGTCACTTTGAAATCTCTTTGCTACCCATTACTCGCAGTGTGATACCCACAGCCGGATATAACACGTCATCTTCTTGTTGTAATTTGCATTAGAAGAGAAGTCTTCTTGCTTGGAAGGAGAGGATGATGCTGATGCATCCTCAGCTTGCAAGATTCCAGCATGACCCACTTCTCTTCCACAAACAATTGTCCAACAACTGTGTCTTTGTGCAGTTGTCTACTCCTGCTTAAATGCAGAAGCCTGTATATAATAAGTCCTTTGGTTCATACATATCCACCTGATCCTGCTCATCAGTGGGAGTGCAGCACTTCCCAGTTCTGAGTTTTGCACTCACCTGCATTTATACCTTTCTGATATCTGACAACTTGCTTATAAGACACTGTCAGAGAAGACCTGATTGTATTTTAAAGGCTTCATTCAGAGCCTGGATATGCGTATCTGCAGCTTCCTCAGGCCTTTTGCCCTGTCACAGGAGAGGATTTGGTTGATTCGTTGTTATTATTAGGAGAGTTCTGTGAAGTGTATACATTTTGATAGCACTCCTCATTTTTAATTCCTTATCTTTACAAATAGTTCACTGGATTATTTTTACAGAGAGTGCAGCACAATATATAGCATCTTCTGGTTCTTCTTTATTCCTTTCTTAAAACAGCCATTATTTTATCGCCTGCAACATTATGCTTCTCAGTTCTCTGAGATCACATTATCCAATTTGTTAAGCTTACTAGCATTAGTTTTATCTACTTTATTCCTTTATTTCCCACCATTTTCCCTTTCTCTAATAAATTTTGGTTGTTTTAATTCTGCTAGCTCTCTGTTTATTACTTCTATTGAAGAACAAGATGGAAGAAGTGCTGAAATTTTCACAGTCAATCCTCATTCCTCTGCTAGCAGATTTTCTTCTTGCAAAATCATCAGAGTAATTCTTTCTTTGGTATTTTCCCTATCCTAATATGCAGAGAGAAGAAATCTTCCCTCCTCAAGTTTATTGAGAATAAAAGGCCATGAATCAGCAGTAGCTGGACAATTGGGAAACTTCTCATGATGAAAATTTTATTATCTACATTGTAGACATTTTATTGCTGTCTCATCAAGAAACATTGCTACCTAACAATACTAACCAACAGTGTTGCAAAGAAAAAACCTTTCCTTTTTTGATATTAGGCATTTTTGAAATTCCATCACGTGGAAGCTAAACAATAATCTCAAAATGAGAAAGACTGCAATCACTACTAAAGTGATTAACTGCTCTTCTAAATGGTGGAACTGCCGAAACGTACTATTCATGTGAAAGAATGGAATAAAAAAAGATGGCTAATTGTTCTAACCAATAACATATATTTGAGAAAAACAAACTCAACAAATTACTAAGCAAAAAAAAAAAACCCAAACCCAGAACACTGCAGTAGAGTATGAATGCAATTCACACTGAAACTTATGCAGTAAAAACACCTTGAATTACAAAAATATGGCACAGAATGTGAAAGCAGCAGGACAGAGCACAGGTGCCATGAAGCCTCTTGGTCCATAGACAAGTGAACATCCACTGACCTCTGAGTACAGGGCCTGTTCATGGGGACATGTGAACTTTGCAACATGACCTCACCCATTGTTGTGGAGAACACATTTGTGTGGCAATGGCCATAAAATGACACAGAGTGAGCAAATGGCAGCTTTTTAAATAATGTAGGAGTTTGTAGGAGCTAAGTACTTCTGATGCTTTCCTTCCTCTTGTTTACCCAGCTGTTTTCTGGAAGGTAAACTTCTCTTTGACAAAGGCAAATTTCTTTTCTGACAAAATTATTGCCTCACAGATAAGATTTTTTTTTCTTGGAAGTTCTGCATAATTTTTTTGTTCTTATTAGACCTAATGAAAGATGAAACAAAAGTCTCACTTCTGAAGAGATTACTCGATGCTTCACTACTCAAACCCATCAGTAAATTCATAAACAGTAGCATACTTCCTCCATTTCTCATCTTCCCTGCTTTTTGGATCATATTATTGTTCATCTTATCTCCTTTCCTCAGCCTTATTTTCCACTCAGATATTTCTTGTGTATCCTAAGATTGATTCCATAAGTAGAGCTGAAGCAAGAATCGAAATGCTTTTCTGAATTTTTCGTTTTCCAGAGCAATCTATGTGCTATAAAACTCAGACCTATCGCAATATTATTCATCAAATTTCACAAGGAGAAATGGAAAATAAAAATAATACTTTTATAACAGCTCTTACTATTTCTTATGTTGGGTTCCATGAATTCTGATAAATAAATTTTCACATAGAATAACATAATTGAAATGGGTTGTCAGTGAATCTATGCATATCCAGATAGCCCAGTGAACACATGCAAATCTCCTTTAAGTATGGTTTGTTGGAATTCTGCTAAAATTCCAACAATTTGCACTTCGTGTAGAAATACATCAGAAGATATGAAGAAAGAATATATAACTTTTTTAATGCTTTACACTCTCTTTACATGAGACTATCAGGGGTCACATCTTAATAGAGACTTTCAAGAAATTCCTCAGCAATTCAAAAACTACTGCATTCTGTGAGGTATCTTAGGATAAATTGTTTGCCTACATAAACAGTCGTGATGTAAATTTTGAAAACGTGAGTAGAAGCAAGTTACATGATTTTAGGAATCTCTCTCTCAGCATCATAAAATGCAAAACAAGGTAATAGTGCCTATGCAAAGTTGGTTTGCATCATGAGATACATTTATCATAGTTTATATAAAGGCAAATCAAAACAAAATAAAGAGAGAGGGGGAAAATTATGCTCTGGAATGAATGAAACTGCAGTACTCCTCATGACTTCTTTTATATCAAGCATAGTTTTCATTCTTTAAAAAATTTTTGCCAGCTCCATTGTGTATCTTAATTACTTATTTTAAAACCCAGGTAACTAATTTTTCTGTTATATTATATGAGCATCCCCTTTTTAATGCAGGGACAGATTATTTGAAAAAAAAGTGTATTCTACCTGTAAAAACTTTCCCTATCAATTATTAAAACCCAATCAAAGAAGCTTTAATTTGAAAAACAATTTACTAATGAGTATTAGGAAAATTACTATTTTTCAAAAAGTTGAAAAAATTCATAATAAACAATGATATGAAGCTGCAAACAACACGTTTAATTGCAGAAATATAAACAGAAGAGGTAGAATTTAGAACGACATGAAAAGTAGTAGGGATAGCAAGGACAAGAGATAAACACTGCACATTTAAAAATTACCTTACAAGTACATCCCAGATCTGTGGAGAGGAAATGAAACTCAGTTTGTAAATACTTTCCTTGGCTAGAGGAAGTTGTTCAGACATGCAAATCTCTCAGCTATTTTTTCGTTCTTAAAATGTTTTCCTACAGCCAAGAAGATCTTCCATTTTGTTAATGTCTCATTGTATATTTCAAATGTTTTCTCACCTTTATCTAAAAAAAAATATTTTAAATAGGCCAAGAATATAAACCTCAATGCTCTCTACACATTTCAGTATTTGAATCTCGTGTAACCCCAGTGCTTTGCCTTTCTGGAGGAGTGCAGCAGGAGGATGGTGCTTCCTTAGGTCACGGTGCCACAGCTGTGGAGAACTAGGATGTACAGTGCAGAAATAACTCACTGGAATGGTCTCTGCAAGGAAGGGACATTACTATTCATAAATTACCTAGACAGTGCATTCTTCTGCAGAAAGCATAATAATAAAGTGAAGTGGGAGTCTGAGAGGTCAGCTACTTTACCGAGCCTCATCTAATGCACCCATCATTTCTCATAGCATTCTAACCTGCAGGTACATGTCCCTTATCCTTTTATATCATTGATGCTTTCTACATCAGAGTGTGGTGAATGTGCCCTTCAGGTTCATTTCTGTAGAAATACTGTCTGCCTGATTATTCCCCAATTTATGTCTGTGCTGCTGGTTATTTCTCTTATTTCTGGAAATCGTGCCAGCTCCTGTTGTGTTCAAATGCTATTCAAGTGGTTCCAACTATAATGGTATCCTCAAAAAGACTAATCTGTCACCTTTTTGTGACATCTGTAGGTTATAACAAGTCTTCCATCATCCAGTTGTGCCACAGGAAAACTACTAAGGGACAACGAACAATTGAGAAAGAAAAAAACCCAAATTTTAAGTGTTTTAAAACACCCAACTTTTAAATGTTTTGGGTTTTGTTTTGGGGAGGCGTTTGTGGTTTATTTGGGTGGGGTTTTTTGTTGTGGGGTTTTTTTTTTTCCTTCTTTTTTTTTCTCTTTTTTTATTAAAGGAGAAGATCTCTTTTTTTTATTCATGAAAACAAATAACTTGTTTGAAGAGCAGAGTGAATTGTAGACTTGGATAACTCAGATTGGACCTGTAGATACACAAACCCTACTAAATCTCATTTCCTTTAGAGGCTGGCGACCGGAGTGGTCTCAGATAAGCACTACACTTGCAATAAAAGAGTCTCTTCTAATCTCTGACAAACCCAGACTTCCTTTTCTGAGTCTTTGAAATAAAATAGCAAAATCTTCAGTGTCACTCACCTTTGCAAGAGCATATTTAACACAGGGATCTCCTTGGTTTTATTCTTCTGTAGGGGTTTCAGACAGTGAAGGACAAGAAATATCTATTTACATAGTAGTATACTTTATTTTTCTAGTGGTACAATATTAATTTTCTACTAATTCTCTAGCTTAGAAATTGAAATGCTAAAAAGCATGGCCACTTTTCATCAAAGTGAAATGCTGTTTTATGTGAAGTTCATTTCTTAGATTTGATATGAGGAAATGACATTAGATCTGTTTCTCTGTCACCTTCCATTAATTCCATGTCATTTGAATTCAATCAAATTTTGGATCTATATTTTGATACAATAAATTCTAACCCTTCTCTTTTTGATTTATCACTTTTAGGGCTTTGGAAACTCTATTACTCTCTCAATTAAACACATGAATATGGTCATACACGTGCAGGGTCACTCAGCCTGTAAGAAAAATAAGGAACTTATTTTCTTTATTACACTCAGCAGTGTGCAACTACATAAACAATCAAGCTACATGAAAAAGACCACATTTTTACACAGTCATTGAAGTAAGATTTCTGTCTGGCGATCCAATCCAAAGCTTTACATTGCAAGGGTTTCAGATCTAGCCTAAGAATCCAAAGGAGACTCTTTCCACTTCTGTCTATTCCCTTTTTTTTTCTTTTTTTTCTTTTTTTTAAATGAAAAGTAAACTATATAACTGCCATTTTTTAAACAACATTTTATGTGAAAGAGCTTTTCTGAACTACATTCTTTAACAGATTCAACAATAAAACTTTTATTAATGATGAACTTGGCAGCTTTTATAATACAGATTTTTATAATCTCTGCATTTTATGGTATTGTATGTTTTGAAATCTGTAAGGCATGTCAAAAATCAAGTTTTTATAATAGATATCTTTTATGACACACAGCAAAAAGCATTCTAGATTTTCAGAGTTAAATTATGTAAATTTCTGTTAAAATTCAGAAGTTAAAAGGGTATTATAATTAGCATACTCATCAGGTTCCTGCGTTTCAAAAACTTTGCTTTTAGGAGTAAGCCCTGCATTGGACAGATAACAGGAAATTTATTTCATGTCTTTGTTCCCAAAAATTTGGTCATTATGTTTAGGAACCTGACAGACAGAAATACTGCTAAAGGATAATAAAAGGCCAAAGATTTTCTGCTGCAGTTTTGTGTGATACAGAGAAGACTCATTGCTTTTGAAAGGATGAGGGTCTGGGCGCAAACAAAAATCATTGAAAATGGAAACAGGAAAGAACAAAAGGCTTTCAAATTAGATACATGAAGAAAATGCTCTTGTCACACCTGCTTCATTTCTGGCTATTGCACTGTCTATTCTTTTCTACCACTTTTTGAAGACTGAACATATTACAAGGAGAAGGATTGTACTCCAAAGCATTTGCAGTAGCAAAGTCAGATAGGCTTGGGATTTCCTAAGATTAATTTTGTCCAGACAACCCAGAGCTTCTGGGTAAATAATGCTCCATTGTTGATGGATTGAACCTTACTGCTACTGAGCTTTGCAGAAGCCTGCCAGCTCCCCAAAGAAAGAAGTGTTCAAAGAAAAACAAGTTTTTTACTTCCACAAAGAACTTGTCATGACATCTTTGTCTCTACTTCCAGCAAACTTTCCCAGATGAAATTAATTCTAGACAAACAAAAATAAACAAATTTCTCTGACAGTTGCTGATAGTTACATACAATCTTATGTTTGAGTTTTCACACAATGCTGAAAAATAATGCCTGCAATGTGGTTTTAAAAGCCTCACAAAAGGAAGAAGGCAGATGTGGATGTGTTTTTGATGCAACTTTTTCCAAGTCACTAATGCTAGACATCTCCTATCCCACTGGTGTTTGAAGATAGTAATTTCCTTACACAGGAATGGTGTTTTTTTGGTCCTTGCACATTTCTTAGCATATGGTCAGGCACACCCATTGTCCTCAGTGCATGTAAAATGTCTTAGATGTTAAAGCTAAGCTGGGTTTGCTGTCTCCAGGTACCTAATGGAACAAATGGACAACTCATTTTATCTTTTGACAGGTAAAAGATGAAACATTTCAGTTCCTTTAAGGGAAGAAGCTAAAACAGCTTTGGACTAAAGAAAACCTTGTGCTACTTATGAGGGACAAATTATTAGATTCTTATATACAAGCAGAAATTTGAAGCAAACTTTAGTAATTCTTTGAGTTTCTTATGATGATCATATCCTTTTCCTTTGCCATTGGCATATGGTTCATAATCCTGATAAAACCTTTTGTGAAGTGATCTCGTTGCTAAAAATGATGGTAATACCAGAGAAAATATTTCCATTTTATGTCAGTAAGTCTGTGCTTTTGCTCTTGTTGAAACCTTATCAGAGAACACTAAGAGTAATTCATTTGAGAGGGATGAGAAACTCCCCTATTTTTTTTTGCTAAGCACACTCAGAAATAAATTTGTATTTACTAGGTCCAATGCCAAGTTACTGAATTTACATTGTTATTTTGAGAGTCTAAACTCTTAATGGTTACTTTGTAGTGAATAATTACGGGTTCAAAGTTAAGCATGAAAGATTGCAAATCTAAAATAACAAAATCTAGCAGAGAAGACTTATCAAGAAGCTTGTCAAGAAGAAAACAACAGTGAATGTTCTACTAGTATGTAACTGTGGTAGAATGGCACCAAGGAAATAAAAGCATTCAAAGTTAATAATATGGTGCCAAGACAAGTGTTCTGCCTCGTTTACATTGTCAGTCTAAGAAAATAGAAAGAAATCAGCCTTGACTAAGTGAAGCTGTGCCCAGAATCAGAGCCTGACAGGAATCCTGCTCCAGACTTTGCAGGACAGCCCGTGACTTCCAGAGGAGAACGCAAGGCAACTCCAGACCACACGGACCTGTCAGAATTTCTTGTGCCCAGTGTGGTGTCTGTGAGCCTTGAACTGTGCAACCTCACTCTTTCCAAAATGAGATCAAACTGAGGCTGATTCTCTCTTACTTGAGGCTGTTTTTATTGGTATTTTGGATTAATAAAAACATTTCAACTGTGTGGTCTCCTTTTGTGGTTTTGATTTCCTTTTATTTTCTTTTGTTTTCATTTGTCACTAAGACCAGTACTTTGAAGTGATTCTTTAATCTCACTTGTCTGAAACACATTACTGGAGGAAATAGAGAACATTTTAGATTAAAGGTTAGATTAGAAAATATACTTTTGGATGAAAATTTCTATGTTAGTCACAGTACTGATTTCACAGCCTAAATTCCTCTCAGTGCAGCTTACAAGGACAGCTGTCTCCCTCTCATATTAACTTGTGTTTGATTTGACTTGGTCACAGACTCCTTTTCTGGCAGGGAAAGAGTGAAGACCACATCACTGGAAATGCAGTGCCTGCTCAGACAAAAACACGTAGCAGAAAGTAGAACCAGGTGCCTTGAAATGGACCTGATCATTAGTGTGTGCAAGCAATGAAACCTGGCACTTAAAGGCTGCAGTAGTTGCTTGTTAAAATTTAAAACAAAGCTGGTGGGACATTTCTGGCATTTGATTCAAAAGAAATGTGGAAATTCCAGTCACTGCTTATTGGTTCTGCCACTTAATTTTTCATTTTCATTTTAAATAAATACATTTGCCTTTTGGATAGTGTCCCAACATCTTACCATGGAAAAATATGGTTGTGATCATGCTACAATTAATAGCAGTGGAACAGGCTCAGTTAAACTTACTAAATAGAGAGCAAGAAAACTCTAAGACACGTACACTCAACTCTAGAGCACATATTTATAATGGACTCAAAGTTCTTCAAACATGTGTATTATAATCTTCAGGATGTTACTTCTCAATATCTTTCTTTTTCTCTTACTTTCTCACTTCTTTTTTTCCCTTCAGTTCAGAGTATTTCAGAGCATCAGAAAGAGAACCTAGGATTTCAGTGGTAGAAATTTTATACCTGGCTGTGCACTTCATGTGCTGTTGCTAAAGGGCACTTGGAGGTCCTTGGAGGCTGCTAGAAGAGCAGTGGAGGATGCAGTCACATCCACTGTGCTCTAGGTGAGAGCTTAATGGAACAAACTGTATCTTCAAAACTGTTTGCAGGCTTTTCTGCAGAGAAAAGCTATAGGGACATTACAAAGCAGACTCAGAAGCAAGAGGATATAATCCTCACATTTGCACCCTGGCCTTCTCTGATAAGTGTAGTACACTTAGACAAGAGTTACCACAACAGCAAGGTTAGTAGAAGTCTAAAGACTCTAAAGCCTAATAAAACATTTTCAAACTTAATTCAGCATAATGTCTTGCATGTGTGTATTTGTGTGTGTGTGTGTGTGTGTGTGTGTGTGTGCACGTGCAATCTGATCTGAAGCAAAAAAAAAGGACTAATATTTTAAATCAGGTTCATAAAACACCTGAAAATGAAATTGTTTCTTCTCTTTCTTATAAAAGGAAGAACACTAGAAAAATTAGTGCTTGAGCTGACAGGGTGAATTCAAGGCATAACATCTCAATTCTTTCATCTAGTTTGTTGTGTTTGTCTCATAACAAACCAGTGGGATTTGCAGTTACAAGAATTGAATCCATACTTCCTTTTGTGAAGCCTGTTTTTGCTGTAGCTGTGTTACAGAAATACCTAACAATGTTTCAGGATTGCTGTCAGATATTGTTTTTTTGGTTTTGTTTTTTTCTTTTTAATTACACTCTCCCTCAAACACTGGTTTATCTCGAAGAGGAATTATCTTGTCTCCAATTTTTGTCTCGTAGGTAAAGGAAACAGCTGAAAATGAACCCCAGGCTTGTATAGACCAACAGACCAGCAAGTAAACAACAGTGTGAACAGTGCAAGCCAGAGGCAATGGAGAGGCAGCTCCTGTGAACACCTCATTTCCTGTGTGTGACCAGAATCAAAAGCATTCAGAGCTGGGAGGATGAGAAATTTTTAAAGCCTTACCAGGTATATCCTTAGCTCTTTTTTTTTTTCCATCTGGATGTGGTAAGTGGCCCTGCTATGAAACACTGGGAATAGAATAAAAGAAATTTTTCCTTTTTTTTTTTTTTAGACTGCAAGAGAAGTATTTGTACTATGGCAACAAAGAGAACACCTTTAATCAGCATCTGGAAGTTAAAATACCACCTTGAGGCAAGAATATAACTTTTACTACTCTTGGCACTAAGTATGTCATTTAAGTTTTAATTACAGAGTCCTTCTGTTCTCCTGATTTCTCTTCATCTTCCAATAGTCAATGCTTTAAAACAGTGTTTTTCACATAGCTTATTGAGTCAGCTTACTTAACTTGTTGCCTTGTAAAAAATTCAAATAATGTTACTTTTCTTGGCTTCATTTGCAATAAAAATAATACGTATACTTTTTTCTTCTATTTGTAGACAGTCAGAAAAATATACTAATTTGTTTATTTTCCTGTATTTCTTTGCTTCAGCTCAACAGGATGTATACAAAGGCATTAAGATTGAAAAGACAACTTTGGGAAATTCAAGCTTGGATAATTTGAGAATCTGGGAGTCCCATATTATTTAGGATGAGTTTCTGTTCAACTTATAAGCTTCTAACTACCTAAGAGAAAAAATATATATACTATTAATTTGATTCTTTACATTTCACCACAAATCTTCTTTTCTGCTAGTAAATTAAGTTCTGCCTTTTTTTCTGTGAGAGCCTGAGGCTTCTTCAATTTAAATTCTCATTTCAGTTCTTAGTCCTCTTTCTTGCCCTCCATTAATCAAGATAATTGCCATTAATGATAGTGTGCATGTGGGGGGGAAATAAATCTTATTTCTTGGATACAATTTTTTTGACTGACGTTAACTAAAAACTCTTCAAAACACTGTTTCTGTTACAGCAGACAGATTTTTAAATTTTTCATTTATATGATCAAACATCAAATTTCTGCCAAATCTTACATGGAAAAATAGTCCAAAAAATAGACAAATTAAAAGACAGCCGACATATTTTGAGAAACACATCACACACAGAGAGACAAGCAAATGTCAGTCATCACTGTACACTAATTTGAAAAAAAACTCCTAAAAAGTTTACATTTGCTGCTGCTGTTTTCCAGGATAGCTACACGTGACAGTTCTTTGAGGTCATCTGAATTTCTATATATATTACTGTGTATGTCAAGGAAAATAAATAAAAGATCTTCCCTAAGAGGTGACTTCATGCTGACAACAAAATGCTATAAATATGGAAAATCAGCAGTAAACATCAAAAAATCACAGTCACTCAAATGAAATTGCCATTCATTTCACAGAGGTGGATTTCACTGACTTTTCAGAAAAAAAAAGTGTTTATATTCAAAAGTGTCAATGTTATCTTTTATTCTGACCATGTAGTTCTAAGAGAAACATTTATTTACTTTTGCCAGAGTACCATACATATCCAGAAATCAAGACAAAGTTGTGAGAAGGAATAATACCTTGCATTAGATCAGCAAACAGAGATGGAAAAAATAGAGCATGTAAAATGTTTTTTAAGCCTACATTTCAGAAACACTGAGATTTAAAAAAGGAAAGGGGATCTCTATGTCAATCAAGGCAAATATTATGTGTTCAGAATCAGGCAGAAAATTAAATGGTAATTATGTAACTTTTACTTACATGCTGAAATCCATCTTTTTCTTTCTCTTATTTTACAGGGATTTTGTATTTGAGTGATCTGCATTTCACATACAGCCTGAATGCTCAAGCAAATAGTAGGAGGGCTGCTGTGTTTCTTCAAGACATGGATCAGACTGGGGCAAGAATCTCAGGTCTTTTTCTTTTTTTTTTTTTTTCCCTAAATGATTAGAATATAACAGGGAGTTCTGCATGAGTCTGTGAAATCAGGAGCACTCTCACACCCATCAGCGTTAAGAGTGTAGCTTGTGAGAAGCCTTATATGAATCAACTGACCTTTGAGAGGCAAATCAAGTGCTAGTTATTCTCAGGCAGAGAACAGATAACAAAAGAAGGGGCATGATGACATTGTTTGGACACATGCTTTGCCCAACTCTCCAAGGTGCAGTTCTGATCCTCTCTGTCAGTGCAGAAGTGAGAGAGTTGAAAAGCAAGCAAGCTAAATAACGTGCTTACACTTGTCTGACTGCTGAGGCAGCCCATTCAACCTGCCAACCCAGTGGAGAAATAACCCAGCAAAACTGGATATCATTGGGCCACATGGGAGGGAAGGGGCAGAAGCCTCATTCTTTTAAAATAATCAATAATGGTCTACGTTGAATTTAAAGAATAAATTAGACATCCTTCCTAATTTTCATGAAGATATTTAAGACTGATAAAAACATATGAAGTTTTAGAATAACAGTACTTATCTTCAGTGTTCTTTCCTAAAACAGAGCTGAGAGCAGGCAGAATCAGATTTTCATACCTGCTAGGTCATTTATTGCCACTACAGCAACATAAAAGAGCTTGTAGAACAGATGTAAATTACATTGGCACACACATTAAGGCAAGGTTGGAATAATGTCAAGTGCCTTCAGTGTAAATGAAATATTGTTTTCAGTTATGGATAGTAAGTGTATTCAATTATATTAGTCAGCACTACATTAAATGGACAAGGACTCTCAGACATGGAAGAAGCCAATGACTAATAAAGGAGGAATGAAAAAAATGGTTTGAACAATTGAATGTTGGCTTTGCATATATTTCTTCTAATTTCTATTTTTTGTTACATTTTTAGATAAAATCTTGTTGTTTTCCTCTGGGATACTGGACTAGGTGCAAGTACTGTGTGGCACATTTTGGTGAATAAACACTAAGTAGAGTAGTATTTTTACATTTTGGAGAAGGTCATCAACTCATTTTTCCACTTCAGGGAGCATTTCATAGAATCCTGTCTTGCTTGTTTTAGCAATTCTTATCAAACCACGTATTGAGCAGGAATTGCTTCAGATTGTTTTTTCTAAACCTTTGTTTTCTTCTTTCCTGTACAAATATTCTGTCACTTAGAAAAATATTAATTAGACATTTTGTTTATGAGTCATATTTATAAGAGTTAAAACTTTCCAGTATTAATTGCTTGCATGAACAAGTAAATAGAAGATATGGTGTTTGTGGGTCAATGTGGTGCTTTAAACAATAATAATCCCTGGGTGGTAGAGATGAATGAATCACAGCAAAATATATGACAGCAGAAATAGTATTTCCTCAGGCATTCAGTGATGTTCTAAAACATTGTATTTCTCAACAGGAAACCGTGAAGTAACCCTAGAAGGCAAATAGGCCACAGACTGCCCATTTTATGTAATTGGGAACTCCAGTATTTCATCTCCTGGGTTTACAAAAAGAAATACCTTTTTATTCTGGACATAATCCAGAGGAGTCAGGATCCCTACATACCCAGTTTTGAATGTCTGCTCCCCTACACACACATATATATATGTGCATATATATGTGTGTGTATGTATATATATATGATTTTATTATTTATTTATTTAAATACATAGAAATATATATACTGATATATTTTATATATTATAACATATATAATAGAGAGAGGGAGATCTGTATAGAGATTTACATGTAAAAAGAAGCTACCACTTCATAAATCATGCTCCAGCATTTTATGTTCCAGCCATATGTTTATTATGTTCCAGCCTAAGTCTGACAATTACTAAACTACTAAACCTAATGTTAGTGTAGTGGGAAAAGGACCATAGATAAGGTAATGACCTGTCTTAGGACTCTGACAGTTCTGTCATTAAGCTAAAATAAGCAGACACACCCAGTAGATGTTGCAGTAACACAGTCCAGGCCTTTTGCCCTTATTTTCCTCACTAATTTTAGCTGTCAAAAAGTGAGATACCTGATTTAAGCTAGCTGTCCAAGTGTCCTTAGTATTCAGCAGAGATAAAGGCACTCGTGGAGTGATTCATCTGGTTTATTTTGCAGAAGTGCCTATTGCACACATGTTGGTTTAGCTTAGTTAACTGAGTTGTTAGGGTTTAAATAAACAGCTTCACAGTGAACATGACAGGGGGTCATACAAACTGTCAGTGCTGGTCAAGGCCAATTCACAGCACTGAAAGCAATTACAATCAAACAGGAGAAGTAATTTTTGAACAAATTCTGTAGATTGCACGTGTGATGACACGAAATGAGGAAGCCTGGTTTCTCACAGATCTCTGCCAACAATGCATGAATACTGGCTGCAGCACTTCCCACATATGTGGCAGGTACAATGCCACATGGATCTTCTGGGACATGGGATTATGGTGGCAGTCACCTCTGCACGTAGATTTCCTGCTTTACCTTGGCTGCTGCTTTTTCATTAATTTGTTGCCCACTTGGGGTTATCATACCCTGGGAAAATGAGGAAAAACTGAGCCATGGGTTCAAATATTAGTGGGGCATGGAAGAAGGAAAGGGCATGGAAGAAGGAAAGGCACACACACACACATACACATGAATGCTTGTCATGATCACAGAAACCTTTTTGTAACAGCTCATGCTTAGGGGAGTGGAGCACCTCTCCTACAAGGAGAGGCTGAAAGAACTGGATTTACTCAGCTTGGAAGAGAAAAAGTTTCAGGATTACCTAATTGCAGCCTTCCGGTAGCTTTTAAGGATCTTTTAGGAAAGATGGAGAGGGACTCTTTACAGGAGCAGCTAGTGACAGGGCAAGGAGGAATAACTGAAAGAGTACATTTAGATTACATAATCACCAGAAATTCTCTGCTGTGAGGGTGGTGAAGTTACCCAGAGATGCTGCGGCTGCTCCATCCCTAGGAAGTGTTCAAGGCCAGGCTGGATGAGGCTATGAGTGACCCAGCCTAGTGGAAGGTGTCCCAGTCCATGGTAGGGGGGTTGGAACTAGATGGTCTTTCTTGTTACTTCCAACTCAGGATATTTAATGATTCTATGATTCTGAAAAAAGAAAACAATACTTCTTCAAGAATAATGAGATGCTCTAAACCCATGACCTAGTGTTTAATTTTCTCTGTCTGCCACACCAATTAAAAATGCTTTGGCTGGCATACTTTCAGCTTCAAGTAAGACTGATGTTAACTAGAAGTTATCATAATCTTAACCAGAAGACCTTCAACACTACTCAAATGGGAAAATTTGCACAGTGATACCAAAAGCCGTGAGGTTTATGCAGAGAATGATGTAAAACATATAAATGAAGCAAAAATAACAGGATTAAGGGAAGGATTAAGGGCAGTCAAAAGAAATTTTCAGTGATTTTAAAAAAATGCACTAGTAGCATCTGCATATCATTAAGTAGATATTGTAGATAATTCAGTGAAGCTGATGTTCTGAATAATTTCTGTTGAAGAAGACTGATTAATAAATATGTGCTAATTAAACTGTCCTGCAGAACAGGGTGATCAAGACAGAGGCTTCTAAACCAGCATCTCCAGAGAGTTTCTAAACTACGAGCTGTTCAGGAAGATCCTTGATCTGACAGAAGACCAGCATTGCACCATTAGTCAATAAAACTGAGAAAGATATGTAAAAGTTGTTTAGTCCATCAGCCATGGCATTGATCCTGGACAAAGTGAAGAAATGACTGCTGCAGGTGTTAGGAAAAATGGGGCTGAGAGGACTGAGGAGCAAAGTATCTGAAGGCCAGTCTTAGATCTACAGACTCAGTAAAGCTCCTTCCTGGGATCATATCCAGTCATAATCTTTAAAAATACATATATATATCTGTCCAAATTCTTTCTAGGATCAATTGGATATTGGAAAATTGATGTACCTAGCAGCCCAGTTTTGGATTCCACAAAGGTCATGTACAGTAAAAAATATTAAATTAGAATACCCGTAAGTGGGGTCAGTGGCCACCATTTCTTAGGCAAGATCCCAAAGCCAAATAAGGTTGTTACCTAAACAAGATTTGAAAAGTTTTAAAAACCAACAGCTCATCATCAAAATAGAACAAAACAACTAAGCAAAAATGTAAGAAGAAATACCATATAAGCTCCAGTTACTCCTGGAAGTTTCATTCACTTTACAGACCATCTGAAGTCCTCTTCAATATCAATTTCACTTTGCTAGCAAAGTAAGCACAATAAAAGAAAAGCCTCTATGTGCTTTCACAGTTTTAAAGATGTTCTTTTCTCTGCTACTACCACAGTCACTTCTTGATGAGATTGCAAGTTCGGTTGATAAAGATAGTATTATTGATGTAGCAGACTTGCTCCTGCAAGGCATTTCACTTAGTGTTGCATGACATCTTGATTAATTATTCAGGGTGGCACAGTATCAACATGGCACTAATGAACTTAGGACAGATTAAATTACAAGTCCCAATAGTAATTATAAATAAGAAATTATTACTGAGTGCCTGTGCTTCTTGTGATACCCTGCAGAGATTTTTCATCCTCCAATGTGTAATGGTTTTATCTGTGTGCTGAAACAAATTTAAGTATTGGTGATGAAGTTCTCAGTTAAGATGGAAAATTAAGTGTTGAATTATAGGGTGTTTGATTATGAAGGGTATATATATTCATAACAACTCTGTTTCTGCATGTGCTGTGGAATGCAGTCTATCAACAGCTAAAATCAGACAGAGCAGTGGGTTGCTCTCTGCAGATTTATAAAGGATGGTTCGAAATCAGATTTCTGGTATAGTTGAGACAAAACAGTGAGTATTGTGCTTGAAGCTCTGAAGCTCATTTAAATTCTTTCTGAGCACTATAAATCCAGCTACAAAGAATAACAAATTGTTTTTTGCATGGTTAATGATCTGAAATAGCTCACTGCAGGCTGACGAATCCTGTGTCCAGCCTGAGGAGGGCAAGGTGAAAGCACAGCAGAGGAAAGGGGTGCTAGGAGGGGCAGAACCATGGTGACCAAAAATCACATCATCTCCTGTGAAACTATCTTGTCACAGAAAGGTCCTCAAACATGAACTATATAACTTCTTAATTCTCTTTGACTTACTTGTGGGGATATATGTCTTCAGAACTAACCTAGCTCTCACTTGAAAGCAAACTGGAGAGTGGTTTCAGTCTGTAGTGCCAATACAAGTCAGTCACAAATGTCCTATAGCACGGTCTATCAGAAGATGACAGCAAAGTTCCAAGAGGTGTCTTTAGGGCTTGGAAATCTCTGCAGCATTGCTGCCTTTGTTGCCCTGTTTGCAGCTGTGCAGCTCTGCTGGCTGGCGTTGGCCGAGGGCAGAGCTGTCACAGCCGACTGCAGGCACGCAAGGTCACAACCTGCTGACCTGACAGTCCCAGTGGGCCTGGGTTTTACCTAGTGCAGGGCCACAGCTGAACTTACAGCCTGAGATAATTCAGCTAAAGCAGCTTAATTGTGATTCTGTTTAGAAGCTAAGAGCACATGTTGTTTTTTAATTTTTCCATTTGCATGTAGTTTCGACTCTGTTGGTTCTGTTGGAGCCATTCCCTTTGAAAAGAGATTGTGTGAAATGTGGTTCCAGGTCTGTCTCCTAGTGCAGAGTAGGTTAGTGGAAAGCCCACATGAATATAACAGTTTGCCTCTTGAGCAGTGATTCTTTTAAAGGAGAATGTCCCAATGACAAAGCCTTCTACAAAATACTGTACCAGACTAGATATGTACAGAATAAATCCTTCTGTGTGACTTTCAGTCTGGGAATACACTGTTAATTTAGCTCACAGAGACATTTCAAATTAAGCCCTCTCACTGTGATATATTAATTATGCCAGTTAGTGAAGCAAAACTTTAAGTGATACTAAGACAGATGTAGAGAGTAAGATGACAAGTAAGATTGCTATGGTCTAACTGGCAAATTTTCTTCTCTGTGTCAAAGAAAGTGTTTGAAAATGTATCTAATGTTAGGTGTCTCCACAAATCAGTGTGGAAATTTTGCTCTTCTTGACTGTGTAGGAAATGGCAAAAATTCCTGCCTGTGTAGGAAATGGCAAAATATTTATACTTTCCGAATGAGAAAGACTGAAGTTAAGTGGCATGAATCTTCTTCAAAGATAAATAATGTCTATTAATAAAGTTGAACCTCTCTCAGCATATAACAGGAGATGATAATTTTAATTTTGGTGAGGTTTTCTTGTCAATTGTCCTTTGGACTTGCCTTAGTAACTCCATGGTAACTGGAGAGATAAGGGAGAATTGTTAGAATTAATGTTTAATGTGTTCAAAAAGTTAAAAGTTTCCTTACACAGCAATGACTTACCTCAGAGCAATTTTCAGTATCATAGTGCCTAAGTTTTCTCTGCTTCATTATATAGACTTCTAAAAATTATTATTCACAAATAAACACAATATGATTGTTCCATCATTTAGGTTTTTAAAAAATAATTAGATCATACTTACAAACTGTTAAAGGTACTTATAACAACCTGGACATGCAACAACAAATATAACCACATTTTTTAAACTGAAACATAAATAGAAATGGTATTTAATTTTTTATGGTGATATTTTTACTAAATTACAGGCACGTAGATGGAAGCCTGAGCTTAGAAATAGTTTTGTATTTCTGGGGCAAGATTCTCATAATACTGACATTTTGATACATTGTTTTGTTTATTTTGCTTTCATATTTTATTTCACTTGTACAAAATACATTGCCAAATGAAAATCTTTCTTTACTCAGAACCAATCCTAAGTCATGTGGGACGGTCATTTTTAAAGTAGAAAACATTAACTGAAAGGCTCATTGCCTGAAGTCCTGCAGTGTATTACCACAGGCCGACTATGAGATGGGCTGGTCCAAACTTGCAGCTTGATCCGTTTTGAAAGTGAGGATCCCCTCCCTTCCCCTCCCCGTGTCCCATCCTTCCCCAGAAGGTGCCTGATGGGCAGGGAGCAGGTCACACTTGCCATCCATGTGTTTATTTTCTGGATTACTGGAACTAAGCACAAAGCTTCCTGCTCACATTTGACCTTTGAGGTGTAGCCAGGCCAAGATCGTAAGTGTTCAGCTGTGCTTTACAGTGCTTTTTTGTCTGGTGTGAATAATCTTCTGATGTTTATTGAGCTATTTTGAAAGAAAGCAAAAAGACAAAGCAGAAATTCTTATTGCCAGAGGACTGTTTGCAGAAGTCTGTGACTGTGAATCTGGATCAGTTAGCATTTTTGATTCTTTGATATAAAAATGAAAGCAGAGAACTTAAAGCGGGACCATGCTGGTTATACAAACAGTAAACATGCCCCACTGGGATTACAAATGCCTACCACCACCAGCTTGATCTTTTGTGGTGACAAAAAGGGAACTAAAGCTTTAGAATTTGATTTCAAACAACAACATTTTGTGATGACTATTATGTCACTGTAAAAGGAATAATTAAGTAGTGCGTCCAATTTAAAATGTAGAAATTAATGTATTAATATAAAAATGAGTGAGAAATTGCATTAATTTTTATTAAAAGCATTAATCAACATTATTATAGAAAAAGAATCTCAAAGGATGAATTTACTTTTTCCTTGTCACTGGAACAGCAGAAGTTCTTAATGATAACCTGGTATTTGTTTGCTCCATACTAACATACCTACTAAAATAACTTCATATATCTATTCCTCCTTCTCCTACAATTACACTTTAGAAAACAAAATTTCAACTAAGAGAAAGCTGGTTTAATTCAAGAGATAACAGTGGATTATCCCTGAAAGAGAAAGTGCCGAGCCTGATCTTGCCTTGGCTTCTTCTTTATCTGTATGTGTTTGCACAGATTATAGCCACTTGTCTTCAAAGCTATAAAAATGGCTTTTTTTAGAACCCAGGACTCTCCTGGCTTTGTATCGGGGGGTTCAGAGAGACATAAATTCAGGGATAGTTTCCTTTGATGCTGTTTACCATCTTTGTTGCCATGCAATTGAAAGAATGGCTGATTTCCAAATGCTCCACAAGTAGCTATCAGAATGATACTATAATGCCTTGTAGGTAAACATGTAATTACCTACTCTTTCTATATGTTAAATACACCAATATTTATGGAGCTTCTGTGCAAGAGATGTCTTTTTTACTTTTTTGGCCACAGCATCATTTCTTTAGTTCTTAAACTCTGCAAATAAAAAATATCACTTACTAAAAAAGATGTAAAACATTCATGCTTCTGTTTTTCCCACTCACCAGTGGTCACAAATCTACTGTCCCACTAGTTCCCATTTTTGGCAGTAAGAGACCACGCTGGAGAAATCAACACATGTAGTACATAACTGAAATATACCATAGCTCTCTGATAACTGCACAGTTATGACATGTTTGGATGAAACAAGTGGATGTTCAGACTTTGCACCCAAGCTACCTGTATCTAACCGGGTATCTGGTCATTTAAACTACAGCCCAACACAACTGCACTTTGTCTTCAGTCCTCAGCTACAAAAGAAAACCTCAATGCCATCAAACCACTAACTGGCCTGGGCCCAAAAAGGTGGTTTTTGCAAAAAAGGGGAGAATGGCAAATTTGAAACTCACTCCTGGACTTTTCAGCTAATGACATGGAGGAGAATAGCACATTGTGCCATTGCAGTTCTCTGGTGCTTTCACACTTCACATTTTAAATAGTGTTCTCTTGGAGCTTGACACATGAACAAAAAGTCCATAGCAGGAATCAAACTAAAATGGTGAGGGAGAAAATTAAATAGTCCTAGCCTCTAAACACCTTGAAACAAAATTACTGAGAACTACAGCATGAGACCAAGAGAAAAGCAAGGGCTGTTATCCTGGCCCAGGGGTTGACTTGCAGGGAAGCAGGAATAAAGGACTGCACTCAGGCTGCCTCATTAACGAGAGCTGGGGCAACAGCAGAGAATAATACCAGCTGCTAATTTTGTTCACATCTGTTGGCAGAGAGAGGCAATATGACATGGATGGGGCCAGCTAACATCAATCGTATGATCTCCCAGTAACAGGAAGAAATACTGGAGAGGTCAGCCAGAAGTCCTGTTGCAACACTCATGGCTCCCACTACTTCCCTCAAACAGCCTCCTTCACTCAAACTGCATCAATCTTCCTTGCTGCCCTCTTGGCCTTTACCCAGGAACATTGTTCTCATCTTGTAAGTGTTCATCCAGAACCATGTTCATAAATGGCTTAGTCAGACTTCCCCAATTCTTTTTGATCTCCCATAAGAGATAGCATACAGGTGACCCTCTTTCCCAGTTCTTTTTCGTCTCCATTAAGACGTCATCCTGAGGGGTTCAGTGGGTCTGAGCACAGACATGCAGAGTGTTCAGCTCTTGGTCCTCTGGTTCAAGCAAGTAGGTGGTGACCCTGTCCAGAAGACTGTTTTTCAGGTGGAGTGGGTGGGAATGAAAAACACGGGAATAGTCCGGAGAGAATTTTATTGGCGTTGCAGCAGCAATAACGTGTTTACCCCCCAAAGTCCTGTCAAATAACATTCTTATGAAGGACATTTGTTCTGACATGTGGCATAAGCACTGCAGCTGAGTAATGGCCCATGGGATTGGTTCCGTATTTTCAGCTCGGTTGTGTTCTTCCTCCATATATTATTGTGATATTACTGACCACAGATTCTTGTAACAACTGCCTTTATCTTTCAGTTCCTGCAGTTTTCTGCCATATTTTCCAGGATAATTTGCACTGCAAAACCAGAACCATGTGAGACATGAATTTCAGTCCACAGTCTGTTAAATGCTACTAAATTATTTCAGGGTAAACCTAATGTGATTTCTTTGATGTACACCAGGATGGAAGGAATCTGGGGGATGGAAGAGATGAAAAGACAGTCTTGCATGATGAGAAAGAAAGGAATAAAATTTGATGCAGCAAACAGCTGTGAGGAAAGGTAAATCTGCGAAAGCAAAATGTTTTAACTGAACATCAGACTTTCAGCCTCATTTTACATAGTTTAAATGTTAGCTGGAGTTGCAAAACATCATGTAATAAGTTTAACACCTTTTACTAAACAAACCCTAACTGGAGGTAGGAGTCTTGTTCTCTTCCAGCCAATCTAAAGACATGATACCATCAAAATGGGGGAAGGACATGCTGGTGTTCCCACCCACACTTCGGTCTTGTTCCTATTTCAGTTAAAGACCTTGATTTTGCTGTGCTGGAATGGAAGCAAATTTTATGCACAAAAGAAGGATTTGTGCTCAGTCAGAGGAATTAAATGGTCAAACTCCTAAGGCTTTGCCATTGCATGTGAATATAGAGCCTGGGAAAGTGTGAAATCATTGGTAGCAGCATGATTTTAGACCAGCTTAGACTGTCTGAAAAATATGTCTTTCATGCTTATGCCCTGAATGTAATGCACAGAAGAAACAGAAAATAATTTAAATTTCACAGCAAGGGGTATTTTCATCTGAAAACAAGTATTACATTGATTTACAAAGCATGTGAGTAATCTGCTGTTGGGCAATGTCTTCACTGGGTCACTGACCATTAGTGCAGACTTCTTGTGAACTGCAGGCTGGGACAGTTGGTTTGGTTAGAGAGCCTGGGAGGACAAGCCTTCTAGTCCAGAAACTCACTGAGTGCACCACAACAGGCAAAACTTGTTGGAAGCAAAAACTGGGGCAGGCAATCATCAGTCTGTATTTCCATTAGATAACAAACAAAATAGATAGCAGTTTTAAGACCCAAGTCCCTAGCAAATAAATTAATTGAATCTATTTATCTATTCAAAACTTTGTGCAAATAGCTGTTTCTTATTTGTTTCTGTGACTGTCTTCGAAGTGAATGGATCTGGGTCCCTCAGATAATAGATAAATGGGTACAAATTTATTGTCTCTTCTGTGTATTTTAAAAAATAGTACTATGAATAATAAATTCAGCAAATATATACTTGGAATCTTACTGTCCCATTTGCATTCACCATAAAATTGCAACAGCAAAAGCAATTTCAGCCATGTGGCAGGTTAACAATTCCTATTCCCAGACATGTGTCTCCAAATTTATCAAAAACAAATTAGGATTTTGAACAGGAAAAATTGAACATGGGGAAGGCCCCAATCCAGTGGCTTTATTTTTTATTAAACCAAATGTATTGCAACAATTAACCCAGTTTGCCTTATGCATGTCATTAATTAAATTTTTGAACATTCTTTAATTTCATTCTTGTTAGTTACTGCTATTAGTTTTGATGTGTTTTGAGGTTGGATATGCTCTGATTCTGTTTTCCTTTTCATTTCTGTTTTGTTTAGACAGAGACCAAGGTCTCTAAAAATTAATTTTCCTTCCTGTAACTTTTGCTGGTTTATTATTAATTTGTAACTTACCTTTGAGAGCTCTTTAACATTTTCTGTGTGTTTTATTTGTACAAAAAATATTTTCCTAGGGCTAGTAGTACCTCAGGTTAACTTCTATTGAATTTCGTGCTCCTTTTTTCAATCACTTGCACAAAATAAAGGGGTAACTGGAGAGGAGCAGCTAACACAGCCAGCTGAGCTACAGTTTTTGCTTAAAACTAGTTTGCAGGAGTAGATGGTGATAGTTTATTCCTCTGTGTTGGATGAAAGAGACCTCCTCAGGTGGTTGATCCCATTGCTTGGTGACTGACTTTAGACATTTAAATGATCATTTTCAAACAACTTTAGAATCCCATAGAAAGCACTAAAATTTCAGAGGCACTGAGAAAGAGAAGGGATTTTCGGAAAACCTGGTTCCTGCTACTACTAGTTATTTTTAAGTGTTGAATGTGGAAAATAACCTGGCCTTTAGACATTACTTGTTTGACTTCCAAAAAAAAGAGACCTGTATTCTGTCAGTTTGTCTTAGACTTACTGTCCCCCTCCACTCTATTCTGTACATGTTATTACTGTCTTCAAATTTGAGTAAAGCAACTTCAGGAGGAACAATGTCTCTAGAGAATGAGGGTGTAGAGTAGATTAAGGAGATTATTTTAAGCCAAATCTCAGCAGTAACTGTATTTGGGTTGTTGTCATCCATGAAATTGAATCTTAAAAAATCCTGGCTTCTGCTCCCACTATTACCAGCTTGTCTCTGCTGGAAGACTCAAAGGTTTGAAATTATAAATGGAGTTAAAGGAAGTGAGCTGGAAATGACTCGCGGTTCCACAAACATTTATAAATACCTTACCTATCACATGTGGCATTTGTATGAGATGTGAGTTCCTTGGCTCAGAGACCTACCAGCAGTAGATTTGTAAAATTAACTCATCTGTGTTTTGATTCAACCCTGGATTAGCTGCCAATTTAGGAGAGCTACTGGAACTGGAATTTTGTCACTCACGATCATCATTTATTGGCTAAGAAAGATCTAAATTTGATGTTTGTGACAATGGATAGTCACTACTTACCTGCTTCCTTTCCTTTCCTTTCCTTTCCTTTCCTTTCCTTTCCTTTCCTTTCC
>JANPWX010000173.1:2352840-2386362 GCA_024734555.1 Trochalopteron elliotii
CTTTCCTCTCCTCTCCTCTCTCCTCTTTCCTCTTTCCTCTCCTCTCCTCTTTCCTCTTTCCTCTTTCCTCTTTCCTCTTTCCTCTTTCCTCTTTCCTCTTTCCTCTTTCCTCTTTCCTCTTTCCTCTTTCCTCTTTCCCCTTTCCCCTTTCCCCTTTCCCCTTTCCCCTTTCCCCTTTCCCCTTTCCCCTTCCCTTCCCTTCCCTTCCCTTCCCTTTTTTCTTCAAAAATCATAAACTCCAAGCAGCTGGGGCTGCTGTTGCTTGATCTTGTTGATGTCACCGACAAAAGAGGCCCAGGAAAGGCAAACAAACATTATGTGTATCCCCTGTGTTTCTTAGCACACTCAGCAAGCAGAGCCTGGGGAAAACCAGCAGCAGCCACCACTCTAAGAGCTCTGCCGAGTTTCTCTGGAATGCTGCAGTGTGTCAAGGACAGCAGTGAAGGCACTCTGAGGTTTCAGTCCCATGTCAGCTGTATCCAGTCAGCCGAAGCTCTCTTACCAGAATTAGTCCTTGTGAGGCACTTGGCAATCAACTGCATGTGAAATTACCATGGAGAGAATCCTTTATTTGCTGAAGAGTGGAGAGCATCCAAAGGCAAGGCTAGTCTGCCAAGGATATTTCCCTGTGATGCTGCAGCTGCTGCCAGTGTAAGAACACCAGGGTGGCAGCAGCAGCTGCAGCAGCACCATTGCCCCTGCTGCCCTGTACTCCATCCTTCCTGGAGGATTCTTGACATGGACAGGGTGACTGGCAACCTGAAGAACCCAGATGGGTGGATGGCAACCTCCTGCTGCTGCTGTGGAGCCTGCTGCTGTCACTGTGATTGTGACAAGACACGGTGTGCTTTTATATATGTGCATTAGAGCTATTGTACCTTTTCCCTTCCCCTTGCACTGGCACACTTACAGCCAGCAAAGCTGCAAATTTGAAAATCATTTGAAATCGCCACAGTGACCACTGCCACGCTGATGATTTGCTCCCAGAGTAATCAATCAGATCACTGATCTGCACTTTGCTATTTCCCAAGAAATGCTCAGCACATTGCATGCTGAGTGGAGAAACTATGGTCTTTTTCTGTTAGCAGTTTGTGTTGACTCTGGGCTGCTTAGGGGCTGTAAATTCCTGCTGAGGGTGACATCTACTGAGGAGTCTTCAAAGCATTGCCATGTCACACATGCCTGCCTCTCTTGACTAGCCAATTGGACTTGCTTCTGCTCTTGCAGTGCTTCCTCCTACCTTGATTACCTCTACTGTCAAATTTAATCAATAGTCCTATCTAAGGGTGGTCCTTTGTCCTTATATTCATCTACAGCTTGGCTAAAATAATTGTTATCAAGCATGCATTAATAAAGGGAGCTATCCACATCATGGGGAATATAAAAAATTATAATGTGATGCTTTTCTAATGCCTAAAGTCTTAATATCGTTGGTAACATCCAGAACAAGAATCCTGATTCGTGGTATAATAGGATCACTAAGTTACTTCTATTTTAAATTTTGGTCTATTTTTATTTTCTTTCAATAAATATAATTAATTCATTGGATCCTACTGCTTGTTTTAGAATAAAAATTATGAAAATAAGATTATTTGGCTTGTTCTTTGTGTTCCTGGACAATTTTACTCCTGGATGACAGCAACCAACCACTGACAATTGCAGTTGTATGGATAATTGATAAAAGCACCTGCTACAGAAAATGAACATTAATGCCATGTTGTGTTGCCATATCAGCTGATCAAGAAAATGTGGGCTGTTTATCAGATATCTGGGAGATGACAGAGATAAAGCTATCAACCATCAGTAAGGACCCTGAATATAGCCTATTGTGCTGCTCAAGGGCTATAAAATTTGGAAATTCTCCTGTGTTATCGATTATATACATATATGCAACAAAATCTTCTTCAGTGCCTATAAAAAAATTCCAAAGTTAATTTTCTGGAACCAGGAAATAAAAACTTGGATGAGGTTGTAATTATCTTGTGTCTTTGCTGCTTGGCTCTGCAGTGCTAAACTCTGTCAGAGTGCTCTGAATTTCCCATCTGTGCTGCTGTCCAGTCCCACAGGTCAGCCTTTGGGCACTTCAATATTTTTCTCCTCCCCTCCTCATGGTTTATGAGCTGAAAGGAACGATGGGAAACACCCAAATTTCAGAGTCACTTTTCTGTTGGTGTGTTGCTGTTGCCCTCTCCCTGCTGTGGCATCATGACCGTCTGCAATGCACTTCATCTGAAAACACACCAGCAAAACAACCATGAGATGCTAAACACTTCAATCAGGGTTGTTTCAATACTCTGGGTGTGTTTATTTGAGTTTGAGTTTGAGTTTGTTGTCATTGTTTCCTCCCCTCTCCAAAGGATGCTTGTTTTTCATTCATTTTCATTTCGTTCGTTTCTGTCCAGGCAGGTTTTCCTTCCCTACACAGCTCCAACATTTAAAGCAATGCCTGTAGGGCTACGTGGCACTTCTAGGTGGCAGTATTCTTAGCTCACCTTTCCAGTTAGGAAATATTTCCACTCCATCTTTCCATAACAAGATTGCACCTGCCACAATTTTCCAACTGGCCCTACACCACCAATGGCATTTAAACAGCAGTAATAGTTATGGTCTATGCTTGTCATTTAAAACATTAAGTAGTAACACTCTTTACTACAAATATATTAATTTCTCTATTTTCTGCATAGCAATTCTGAGGTTACACAACATATGAAAGTTACCTGTTTTGCATTTCAAAAAGCAGTAATTTCTACATGAAATGGCAAATTATGATGGTCCATTTCAGAAGATTGCTGATGACTAATTACTAAATCGACTTTCTGGTATATATTTATTTTTCAAAAACTTCTGGTTTAAATGTCATCCTAATGTTTTCTGGTGTCATAGAGACTCACTTTAAATAACTGGAACTTCTCTATCCACAAAAAACGTAGCCTGATAGCTAAAATACACATTGAAAGGAGAGGAGCTCTTTGACAACTTTGGATAGATCAGCTGTACCTCAGAAAAAATTGGCTGAAACATTGAAAATAATTACTTCTTAGCAGGTTGGTAAGGTATGCAATATAATTAGGGATTATAGATATCTGCAAAATCTTATGAGGAGTGGCTGAGGGATCTGGGGGTCTTCAGCCTGGAGAAAAGGAGGCTCAGGAGGGACCTTATCACTCTCTACAACTGCCTGAAAGGAGGGTGTAGCCAGGTGGAGATCAGTCTCTTCTCCAAAATAACAAGAGATGGGACAAGAGGAAACAGCCTCAGTTTGCATCAGGGGAGGTTCAGGTTGGACATTAGGAAAAATTCCTTCATAGAAAGGGTTGTCAAGTGTTGGGACAGGCTGCCTAAGCTAGAGTTAGCATTCCTGGTGATATTTAAAAGATGCGTAGATGTAGCACTTCGGGACATGGTTAAGTGGTGAATACTGCAGGTTAATAATTAGATTTGATTATCTTAGAGACCTTTTCCTACCTAAATTATTCTATGACTGTATTTCCTCTCCAAGGTATATGCAGGCCTTTCAGCATTCCTGAAAACCTCTGAGTTTATCTTGCCAATATAGCTGAGGCAGGTGAATTCAACCACAGAAAAATGGGCCACTGTGACTGTACCCCCATCGAAAAAAGGTTTGTCTCATTGCAATGGTAATAGCAAGGCATCCAGGGATGTCACAAGGGAAATTACTTGCAGGCTTCACTCGGTTATCTCACAGAGTAGGTTTTGAAGCAGAACAAGTCTCATATTTGTCACCTGATAGGAACATAGCATGTGTTTTCCTCTTCTAGCAACGGAGAAGTCAGAGTCCCCCCAGGAAGCATGCTGCAGCTCTGCCTCTGGCACTGACTCACCAACCATGCACATCAAACCCTCATGTTGTTCCTACTTCACCACTGCTTGTCAGTGTGACACATACTCCACTAGTACCAGGGGTACAGATTAATTTACTGAATTTACTGCTTTAAAATTCTGCCCCATTTTTGAAGCATGCAACAGAGCCTTTCACACCTTCACTTGCAGTTGGATTACTGTGACAGTAGATCTCATATAATAAGATCCTGAATAGCTCCATATGCTATATCCCCCAGAGAGGTGTGCAAGACTGAAATGGTTAATGGCTTAAACATTGCTAAAATCATTGAAGAACAATAGGTCTTGCCCAAAGATGTTCCAGTATGGTGCTCTGATAGCCCCAGTGGCCTCAGCCTGGTCAGGTCAGATGAGCAGTGGAGATGGAGTTCATAGAGAAGGTGTTGGGAAAATTCTGAAGTACAAGCCTGTATTGGGTTTGCATGGGAAGGTTTTGGTAGCAGGGCAGCTACAGGAGTGGCTTCTGCGAGAAGCTGCCAGAAGGTTTCCCATGTCCATCAGAGCCAAAGCCAGTCAGCTCCAAGACAGACCCACTTTTGTCCAAGGCTGAGTCCATCAGTGACAGTGGTACCATCTTTGGGATAACAGATTTAAGAAAGGGGAAACAGTTGCTGCAAAACAGCAGTAAAACCAGAGATAGAAGTGAGAATATTTGAGAGAAGCATCTCTGCAGACAAAGAGGGAGGGGCAGGAGGTTCTTCGGGTGCTGGAGCAGATTCCCCTGCAACATGTGGTGAAGACCATGCTGAGACAGCTGGGCCCCTGAAAGGGAGGGGGGAGGCAGAGGACCCCTTTCTGGAGCAGGTGGATTCATGAAGGAGGCTGTGACCCTCTTGGAACCCCACACTGTAGCAGGCTTTCTGTGGCCCCTTGGAGTGAGGAATTGCATTAGAGCAGCCAGCTCCTGTGGACTGTAACATGTGGAAGAAACCCAAACAGGAGCAGTTTGTGAAGACCTGCAGCCCATGGGAAAGACTCCCATTGGAGAAGTTGTGGAGGACTGTCTCCAATGGGAGGAACCCCACACCAGAGCAGGGGAGGAGTGTGAGGAGTCCACCCTCTGAGGAGGAAGGCATAGCAGAGACAATGTGTGATGGACTGACTGCAGCCCCCATTCCCTGTGCCCCTGTGCCATTGACAGGAAGGAGGGATAGAACTCGGGAGCAAAGTTAAGAATGGAAAGAAGGAAGTGAAGGATTAAAGGGGCTTAATATTTGGGGTTTTATCTCATTATCCTACTCTCATTTGATTGGTAATAAATGAAATTAATTTTTCCAAGTGAAGTCTGTTTTGTCTGTGACAGTAACCGGTGAGTGATCTCTCCCTGTCCTTATCTTGATCCATGAGACCCATTTCGTTGTATTTTCCCTCCTGTGTCCTTCTCAGGAGACAAGTGATACAGTGGCTTTTTTGGGAACCTGGAGTCCAGCCAGGGTCAACCCTTCACAGAGCTGATTGCCAGGGAAGCTGTGGTGGGATATTCCTTCTGCCTACAAGTAATGTCAGCTGTTTAATCAGCTAGTCCTTAATTAGGTTCATCTTCTGAAGCAGTCACATGAAACTGGGCAAAACAATTTCAGAAATTACTGTACAGTAAAAATAGCAAGACATATTTTAACATTTCTTTTTATAACATTGGAACTATCATTTTGTTACAACATATGGTGATAACATTATCCTAACTGTGTGTTATTATGCTTAGAGTCTATCTGGCTTTGTGGAGAATGGAAAAAATGAGCAGCAGCTGCCTGCCCTTATCAAAAGAGCTATTCCTTCATCAGAATAAAACCCAAAATTGCAGTTTTTAATCTATAATCCATTTAATCACTTATCGCTGTACAAATACTGGGATTTACCTAGTGAAATACAGATTATACCTTTTTTTTTCCATGAAAAAATGTTTCACTTAAATCTTCCTAGTAATGACATCAGGATTACTATTGTCATCAAATAGTAACTATAAAGGCACCTTTTATGTCTATCAGGATTCTTGGTGTTGAAATACATTAATTACCTGGTTTGCATGTGTTTCAAACCTAACACAAATACCCAGCAGTGTGATGCTGCTAAGCTATTAACATGAAACACATCACCCTTCTTTGCATATGTATTGTCTACATACATTGATAAGGACTTTCCTAATTCATACATCCAAGACTCCAAACAGTCTTACAAGTTGTTAGAAAACAAAAAGTTAATCCTCTCAAATCCTAAAATCTGTTTCCACATGCATTGTGACAAAATGCTTGGGAAACAACAACAAATATCGTGGTACTGTTACTTATTATTTTAACTGTCATGTTGGCCACACTTTAGTAGTTGACATGTGACAAGGTTAGAAAGTAGAAAAGCTCTGTCTTCTTTCCCAGGATATGAAGTTTCTGGCTGCCATTTAAATCCATTCCCATTCTTACTGTCATGCCCCAAAGCAATCAGTCTCTACACAGCGTGCAGGATGAAGGAGTTTTAGTCAACATGCTGCTGGCTGTTCTGGCATGGTTAGACATATTATTTAGGCTGCAGGACATATTATTGTAGCAGCAGGCATTTAGCATCCACTTGCATCTGTGGAGTCTTTTTATAAATAAATTCTAAGTAAAACTCTGAATCAACATCTATTTTAAACAGGGAACTTTTCTATTAAAAGAAATGCTAGGAGAAATTTCTCTCCCTCTCTTTTTCTCTCCCTATACATACACACTGTGAACTAGGAGATGAAGATGGGTGAAGGCCATAAATTTTAAACAAATGTTGTCAGAGGCTAAAGACAGCCCATTTTGTGCTGCAAATGTGACAGAGAACTGGAGAGCTTCCTTACAATGGGAAGACCTTTCTATCTTGATGCAGTTCATGCTTTTAAAATTGCAATTTAGTGGAAAGATTCAGTGTCTGCTTTCTGATTTGTCTAATGAAAGACATAAACTAAAACTGCAATTTCTCAGTGGAGGACTTAAAAGTGGAGCAGATATGACAGCTGCAAGTAGCTGTTTTAAGGCATGCTCAAAAGAAAGGGTGGTTTCCCTTCAGACTTTTATAATCTGAATCCACAGAGATGAGTATTCAGAGGAGTGAGCTTCAGAGCATTTTCAGATGGACCACGGCGTATATACAAACACACCAAGCATTATATATACAAAACCAGAAACATTTTGTTCTGCTGAAATAGAAGATCAAATTCACATAGGCAGGGCACTGAAAAATGTGCAACTACATATTCTAATGCTAATAACAGAGATCCCCTAGTCTGCAGGCAGGGTCAGACAGTAATGAAAGGGAGAAGTAAAGGTCAGATTAAATGTAATGAACAGTACCATAAGAACAGAAAGGAAGGCTTGTTAGATGAGTTCTTCAAACTACAGAAGGGCTCTGGAAAGGGTCCTAGAAAAGTAATGATTTACTGAGCAAGACTGAGAAATCCATCAGGTGCCTGTTGAATGGAGGGTGCATTATTTCTGCTCTTTTGCACTGAAAGTTTGCTGATGAGCTGCCACAATATTTTGAGACCCATAAAACCAGATACTTGCAAGTGAGGAAGTAAGTGAGCTCTCGGATGAGCACTAGTGGATGAGAAAAAGTCTCTAGTTTATTTCATGTACAAAGGGTAGTTCAAAGTATATTTTGAAGTCTTTCCCATGAAGTGTGTGCTCACAAGACTACCTACCCATAACCAAAGATTCAAGTTTGCCCTGTGCCCTGAAAAAATATGTTATAGTCCCAGGAACTGCAAAGAGAACAATAACTTCACTAGTACTAAAGATTGGGTATCTGTGTAAATAAACATCATGATAAATAGCATTAGGTTCTAGTTGGTATAAGTCTTATTAACTTGACATTCACCAGGGACAAAGAAGAAAAGTGTCAAATTTCTTTTCCTGCCAATCTTTCTTTTGTGGTTTTAGTCATATTGTAAAAAGTTGTTGGTGAATGCCACTGTATTGTAAGATATTGTAATAAAGCATAAACAAAATAGGTTTTTACAGAACACACTATTCAGTCTATCCAGAATCTAAAATTGTAATGTACTTTTTCACAAAATCCTCTCATATTTGCTTTTGGCAATACATGCCAAAGTTGCTTATCGAAGCCCTGGGTTATTTACATATAAAATACTATTTGAGATTTTCAAGAGACATTAATCTTCACTGTCACTGGAGGGTTTAAATAACGAATTAATGCTGCCCTCTGCAGTTGTTTTGGAGTCAGAACCTCCTTCTACTGCTCTTACAGCAGTGGTAACAATGCTGTGGTTACTACAATGGTCTAAGAAGATAAGAAAAGTATTTACTAAATTAAACTATTGTAGCTTGAAAAAAAATCCAGTCATATATAAGGTTTGGGGATGAGGAAACATTTCTTTTCAGGCTAGGAGAAAGGTTGCTGTGCTGAAAGCTTCTGTGTTTCTTCCACCCTGTACGACTAAAATTAATTCAAGATATCACCACTTCCTACAAACTTTTCCCACCCAATTAATTGAAAGAAAACACAGATCACGTATTGAGTAAATGTGTAAGGACACCCAGCTCTGCTGTGTAGCTTTCTGAGACAGTCCTGAGACCATCCAAATATTTTGTCTAAAATTGTAGGACCATAGAAAGAATATCCTGAGTGGGAAGGGACCCAAATGAATCATTGAGTATAAAGAGTGACTCAGACATGGCAGACTGAACACTTCTTGTAGAAAAAGAATGATAAAATTTAGGGGGAAACAGTAGGCTTTCAGGCCATTTTACTAGGAGGATGCATGCTTTACAAAGTGGAGGAAGAAATAGCAAAAGCAAGCATGTTGATGTTAATGCTACTATGGGAGCAGGTACTGCTCCTCGTGCCTATCATTTAGATCTGCAACTTTGTAGAAATATGGATTTATAACCATAAATCTGCTGATACAGATTAAATCTTACACAGTACTTGAAGCAGAAATCATGCTTCCAGATGGACCACTAGGATGTGGTGCTATGAAGACATTTTTGAACCCCAGTATTTCCTCATTAGTAAGGAGTGAGAAAGACTTGAAACTTTATGTATCTTGCTAGAATTTCTCAGACTTCAAAGTCCATGAGCACTAAAAGTAGGATTTAGCAGGTTTTATTTGAAGTTTAAGAATATATCTGGAGTTGAATTAAGCATATCAACAGCTGCTTGGTTGTCATAAAATTATACAAACTCTATAGCTTTCTCTTTTTAGCTTCTTTGAAATGGAAACAAATTTATTTATGAAAAAAAGGATTGCAAATAAAATTAGTGAACTGCACATTTTTACATCTAAACATCTGCAACTGGATGAGCTTGTAGTCACAGCTTTTGGATATCTGGCATTGTCAGTAGAGATGAGACAACAAGCCACAGGGACAGGCGACTTTAAGGATCTGCACCCTAAATATGTCTCAGAAGCCAGAGGTTAGTTTTACTTGCTGGAAGTTAGATTCATGTCAGGATCCTTAGTAAAGTATTGCCACCCCATTGATGTTGCATACGAAATTATGACAGAGAAACACAGAATCACAGAAACACTGACTTAGTGTTAATCCTTCATATAGCATGTTGGTAAATTGAGGGTTGTAAAGACAGTAATATCAATAACATCTTCTGCATATAACAGAACAGTTTTCACATACGCATTTACATTTTGCTCGTCTTTTCACTATGGGTCATTCTTTTTAGTTGTGACAGACTGAATTTTATTTCCGCTCCACTTAGTCAGGCATGTTTTCAATTCCAGGTTGGTGGGTTTTTTTCAGTTTGATATTGCTTACCATGAAAAACCAAAATATTGCTTACCAGCTGAGTAAGAGTGACCTTTGATTTGTCAGCCAAGTCGTCAGTGAAAATATTGAAGAATACCACCCAGTAACCTATGATCCCCTCCTTCACTTATCCTAACTATCCGAGTGCTCTCTCAGAGTGCACTTATAGTCTGTAGTGCAACCATCATATTTCACAGTGCTTACATCTGACTAGGAAGAAGTAAGACAACAAGGAAGTTATGTTCATACTGCTACATGCTTTTAAACAACAAAACTGCTCATTTGTTGAGCTCTTTTGAGGACCAGGAGCTTGTTGTATTTTATACAATTTTAACTCTGTCTCTCTAATGACCTATCTTGCATCAGTTAAGGGGAGAATATTAGCACTGCATACTTTGTTGAAACACCCAAATACAGAGAAATTTCTCAAAGGTTTGAATCGATAGTTGTAACTGCAGGCAAAATTGTTGCTTTATAAAAAACAATTGGGGGGGAAAAAAGGAAAACAAAAGATAACAAAAATGCGTGTGTCCGAGAATTCTGGTTAGAAGTCCAGGATTCCCATTTGTGTGATTTGCAAGCTAGAAATAGTCAGAAGGAGCAGAGCTGATAAGCAAGAAAGACTGCTCTGAGCTTTGATGAATACCAGGTTCACAGAGTATTCAGCTCCCACCATTTCCCTGTGTTCTGATCAACACTGCTCTGTAACTGATCCAACCTGAAACTGCAGCGTCACTCCTGTAAATCACACAAGTACACTTTGAAACAAAAGCTTGTAAGCAGACTCATTAAATCAAAGGCATGGTGTCAAATATAAAGCACTTGTCGTTCCTTTCAGGTCTTCCCCTGGCTCTGTTCTCACTTCACCCTCTCTGTTATTTGTCACCATAAAATAGTTATTTCCCATCAGTGGTGACAGCTTCATCAGCTACTTGTCTTTCTATAAAAATTTACGGAAAATGTACATCTTCCTTCTAATAAGCTCCTTCACTGAAAAGAAAATTTACAGCCTCTGTAGGCAATGTGAGCAGAGTGTCAGCAATGAAATGATTTGTGAAGACACGTGTAGTCAGGTCAGGATTAGAAGGAGGTGACAATCCAGGTTTGAGGACCTGTGCACTGATGTGTTTGCTTTCCTTTCACAACAGCACCATCCTGCAACAGTCTCACATGGCTCGCTTTGTGACATATTCTTTAGGGGACATTTTGTTTCCTAGTCTGGCAAATTCCAAATATTAGCTGACTATTAATACTTTGAGCATGTATTATACAGATAACATAACCTCACGGGTTTCTGATAACACCAGTGAGCTTTGATGTAATTTCACAGGAAAAAAAGTTTTGCAAGGTTTGTTGTGCTGGATGTAGTCCTGTGCTGTGTTTTCCTTGAACCACAGATGCAATGCTAAGAAAATTGAATGCCACAGGTGACATTAAACTAGCAAAATGGGAACAGCTGCCTAATGCTATTAATTATCCTTTTCCCTTGTCCTTGTATTATCGAATAGCTACTATTAGATAACTTGCCTTGACTGAAGTCCCAGATAATCTCCCTTTTTCCTCACCTCTAAATCTGCTTTGCTGCTTTAATTGTGTAGGGAGAATATAGATTCTATGAATCAGCCCTACTTCATTTTCTTGAGCAGAGTGAAAGCAAAGATAAAACTTAAGCGGCTCGAGAGAAATATTTATCTGCAACAGTTTAGCATACACTGGGAAAATACCTTTCAGACAAGGAAAACTGAAACAATTTTGAAGTACATACATCAAAGAGTTTCAGACACACTTGTGTGTACTTCCTTTAATAAAAATCTTCTCCTAGTAAAAATGTCCATGCTCAAGTGGTTTGGAGAAGCTGTTGAGCAGAAATCTTCAATCCCTTCAGGTACGTGGCATGCCTTCCTGCAAAATTTTTGGTTTATTTCTATAAATATGAACACATATGAAAAAGCAAAATATGGCAATGTTTAAGCCCAGTAAGTATGAAATTTCAAAATATGTACATGTTTATATATCAGGAAATTAGTGTAAATTGAACTCTTATCACTTCATTATCTTAGTTGTGCTGCTTTATGAGGACTACTCTGCAAGGTCAGAAAAAGCATCCAAGACAACACGGGACAACATGGAGTTTCATTTTAGACTTTTTCACCTCTAAATTAACTACAGATTTCCAAAAGTGAAAGGGGAAAAGAGTTTTTCTAACTTTTTGTAACATTATTGTCAATGTGTTATACATGGATTATGTTCTATCATTCATCACCAATGCCAGCTCATTTAAGGGAAAGAATAGAGTGCTAGGAAGGAAATAACATTAGTACTTATTGTTCCTCATCCCCATTATGGATTTTAGGATTCAGTTATCTCAGAAAATCCCTAGGAGGTATTATAGGGAGAGAACATAAGCGTAAGATGAGCAACAACCAACATGAGCCAACGTGCATGTGAGATTAGTTTGCCATGGGAGTTTCTCAAAGCCTGCATCTGTCCTCCCCTAGCTTCATGAGTCAAGGTTCTACAAGTGCAACCATCCAACCAAACTGCCAGATTTACCAAGAACAACTCTGCGTTCTTTCAAATCAGTTTGAAAACTTGATTTCATGTGAACTACCCCAATTAATTATAGTAAACACTATAAACATCTATAATTTCTCTCCAAGCATGTATCAAACCACTCACTTTGGTTTTAGTTATGACTGTTCCATGGCATTACTCTTCAGGAAGTGGTGTGGTATTTGTTGGACTCTATGTATCAGCCACAGTGCACCTTCCAGCTTGCTGCTGCTGGAAGCACCTCACTTTCATGATGTGCCTCTCTGTCCCCTCATCCTTGTGCTGCGCTCATATTAGTGTGTGGCTCTTCACCTTCAAACCCTGAACTGCTCTGAAAGAACTAAGAATCCTGATATTTCTTTATTGACCAGACTGGTGCATTCTTCACTGTATTTGAATTTCAATAAAAAGAATAAGACCTACGTGCTTAACAGAGAATGCTAGCAGTTTTACATGTTGTAGGCAGGTTAAAAACAGCTGAGAATTCTTCTATTCTTCTTATTATGCAACTAGATTCAAATGTAGACATCTAGTAATTCCCAATGGGTTTCAGAATTATGTCTTCTGCACTTCCCCATAAGCAATTTATTTCAGAGAAAAAGGAAATTCCATAGGAGTCATATCAAATGCATCTATCTACTAGACTTGCTTAAGTATATCAGTTTTTCTTGGTCTGGGGAACTGAAGCCAGTACTACAGAGGGGACCTCAAACGCCTAACGAAGTGGAAGAACCACTTCCCTGCTTGGGAAGTGATAGCAGGGGATAGCAGTGAGCTAGAAAGCAACAAGGGCCATGCTTATGCTCACACATCCCAGGATGTAGCTGGCTTTCACTGCTGCAAGGGTGCACTTGGCTCATGCTCAACTTGCTGTCAACCAGGACCTCTTCCGTGAAGTTGCTTTCCAGCCAGCTGCCCCCAGCCTGTTCTCTTGCATGGGATTTCCTATTCCAGATACAGGACCTTGCATGAGCTTTTGAGATTTCTTATGACATTTATCTCTTTTTGCATCAGCCCTGCTCTCCTGCCTACCCACTGCTACCTGCAATTTGGTAGCTGTGAACATGCTGAGGTTGTGCTACATCCCATTGTCCAGGCCCTTCATAAAGATGTCTAAATCTTTAGATTTAGGTCTGGTGCCAATATTAACCTGTGAGGAATACCACTAGGGGCTGGCTGCTAGTAGGAATTCATGCTACAGGACACAGCCCTTGGAGTCTGGCAAGCCAGTTGATTTTTCATCCACCTATCAAAAACCGTATTTCAGCAATTTGGTTGTAAGCTTATTGTGTAGAAAATTTTCATAGGGTCGAGGTGAGAAAACAGCCACTCCTGTCCTCTAGTCCCAGAACCTGTCCCTGCCTCACATAAGGTCATCAGGTTGATCAGATCAAACTTGCTTTTAGTTAAGGAATTTAGGATGTTCCCAATCACTTTTTGTTTTCTTCTTGTACTTGTACATGACCTCCAGGAAGATTTTCTCTATAACCTTCCTGGTGACCAGAACCCAGCTACCCTGTGTAGCTCCCTGCATCCTTATAAAAGGATACAGTCCTTTTCCTGCTCATAAAGAATAAAGGAAACTTCATCAGTTATTTACCCATTACACCAGCAAAAAGCACATCAGGAACGAGGCTCTGAGTAGCCTGGTCTACCAAAGATGTCCCTGCCCATGGCAGAGCCACTGGAACTAGATGATCTTTAAGGTCTTGTGCTTCTGTAGAGCCTTCCTTAGTTGCTCCAAATAAATGAGTGAATGCTTAGTTCTGTTCCCTAGCTGCTGTCTTCTTGTTCTCTTTTCTTTTTTTTTAAGCAGCTTAGTCATAGAACACAATGCCTTTCCTGTGTCTGAAACTGCCACCTTACACAGCTCTTCCTGCCAGACCCACATGGCCACAGGCAGTTGCCACCATCAGAGGTGGTTTCAAGACCAGCTTAAGCCAGTCACCACCAGCTTCTGGCCCTGAAGCACTTAAATTTTTCCTTTCTTTAAAAATGGTGATTAATGAAGTAAGTTACTTGTAAGTTACTTACTTACTTACTTACTTACTTTCTTGAAGTAAGTAAGGCTTGTCATGGGCACAGGGTGTAGAGTCATCTCTCACCAGATAATCCTCATCTTTTGGTAATAGTTCAGGGACTTGAAACTGTTAAGACTTTTGAAACTGGACTAATCTTTCTCCTCATGACTTTGCACAAGTCTCTAATGCCTTGTATCCTCCTTATTTCAGTTCAGTGCTGTGGGAGGCATTCAAGAGGATTTGGAGAGGGAAATTGGGCCTTTCAGTCATTTTTCCAAAATAATGAAGATGTATTCAGCTCCAGGCAGCTGAAGTTACAGAGGAAGGATTCAAAATCGTTATTCTGAACACATTTTCCTTTTTTTTTGAGAAACAAGGTCAAGAGAGATTATTGATTGATTAAATCATTCTTTACTCATCCTTGAAGTAGTCTCAGGTCATCATGACAGGAACTCAACTAAGTTCAGAGAACAGAGAAAGAGGAGGAAAAACAAGAAGAGAGGAGAAAAACTTGCTAGGATTTCACCATGGTAATTTCACAGTTGCTGCTTTACAATTCATCTATTCTCCCCAAAATAACTTCCACGTATTCTGCAGTTCACACAGCAAGCAGGGCAAAAATGTATTAATCACAATGGAATGAATTTCTGGCTCCTAGATTAAAAGATACAGGAACTACAGACTCTGAAAGACACTCAGGAAGAAACTGATCTTCAGGAATACCGGAGATGATATCAAAGTAATATATTACATTTAATCAAGTAAGGTCCAAATGTTCCAATCAAACTCAAGTCTTTTTTGTGTTAACTGCTGAGAAAATGCAGACAAAGAAACAGGGCATCAGTGGAACACACACAGGCAGCTCTCATTGGGGTTTTGATGCACCAGAGACAGTATTGTGAGCTAAGTAAAGCATATGCAACCCAGAAACTTCTGCAGTAAGCCAGAGACCATAAAGCAGCAGGCACTGCCATTGGAAACAATCCATCCATGTTCTCATGCTCCTCTGATGGCATTTGTAGTCACACTAAACCTAATGCCATACCAGTGATCTCCAAAAGACGATGCTGCTGCCTACAGACATTTATAGATATCATCTTTCGCAGTTACCACCTGGCATAAGGTTCTGAAGATTTTTGTCTTCAATTTCATCTGCAACTACAGTGTAATACACTTATTTTTTTTCCAAAAGAGGACCTAACACTTTTATTGTGTTATGGTTTGACTTAATGGAGTCTAAGAAAATGCCAAATACAAGATTTCTGATGAAATGGAGAATTAGCAACACAAATATGAAAATAAAAAAGCTTTTATTTGTACCTCAGTTTATGCATCAGCAGGCACAGATAATATTTGCTCAAATGTTTAAATTTTCTGATTGCTCAGGGCTGCAATTAAACCTGTTTTAACTATCATTAGCTTAATAATGCCTTTCTGTTCTCCAACCCAAGACAGAACAGACATTAATATCTCCCTAGAGTGGAATACTAGATGCATAGTATTGTGTGTCTTTTTACATGGCCTTAAATAATGCATTTTAACTCTTTTTTTTTTCATTTTAGTTTTATTTAGAAAGTATTTTTTTTTAAAGCTAATTCTGAATAGCTGCTAAAAAAATCACGTACAAACTGTATATTAGCACTGAAGTAATGCTAATGAATATTTACTCCTTAAGCCATAAAACAGAGAAAGGCAGCTGGAAAAAAAAACAGTCCGTATGGAGATAAAACAGCTGTTATATATCCATAAGATACTGTGGAACTACTGCCATCTTCTGGAACATGAAACAAAGGCACAGGAACACTAAATGAAATACTTCTGTGAACCAATGAGATTTAGGGCTTGAGATACAGAATAAACAAAAATTCTTCAGGGATGACTCATTTAGCTATTGTCTTTTTTATGTATCGTAAGTAAATATGTAAGAGTAAATAAGTAAATACATATCATCAGTTCTTCACCATTGACATACTTGACTTCTAAAAAGCAGGTCAATATTGTTTTATAAGCACAACAATATTATACTCCTTTAATTTGTGAGGAAGAGAGATATAAGCATTTGTTTTATTCTACTTCTGAGAAGTTTCACAGAATGATCACAGGGGAATAGTATAACTTTTTTCATTTATATTGTAAGAATTGACATGTCATGGTTTACTATTAGGACTTACTGAAGTGTTGTATTTTATACTAACCTATAATTCAGAAGATCTATGCTTGTGTGATGCATTTTGTGGCAACCTTCTTACACACTTCAGGCTTTTTCTGCTTTGGGAAGCACACATAACACTGAGAGAGCTGGATTCACCACATAGGATCAAACTTCCCAGAGACAGGTTAGACTTTAGGATCACTGAAAACAATTAATGATAAATAAACAATAAATGAAAGTGGAAATAGATAGATAGATAGATAGATAGATAGATAGATAGATAGATAGATAGACAGATAAACAAATAAGACTCTATATTCTCCCTGACTGGTATAACACTCCCTTTCCAAAAAAACAGCAACTCCCACTCAACCTTAAAATCTTGAATAGCCACCTACTAGATGAGATTATTGAATGCATGCATCTGATTTGAAGGAATATATCACTTCTCTCTAACCTCTGAATTATTAGCCTGTGGCATAACTAATCTTGGGGTGTTTTCATTTGTTTTACCAGTTTCTCCTAAATCCTACCTTATTTTGTGTTGGATGTCTTCCAGCCCAGAATTACAATTTACTCCTGGCTGGTTTTCCACTGAAAAATGCAACCGAAGGGCCACAAAACATTACCTATTTGAGACCTCTGTCCACTGGGGATGTGTGGCAGGGGCAAAACCACAGCTCAAGAAGCCATCAGAGATCTCAGGTGGCCTTTGGGACAGGGCTGCCAAACGCCATCATGTGGGTTCTGCAACACTTGGCACCCTGCCTTGGGTTTATCTTGGCTGTTAATACCAAACATCAGTCTTGTTCCTCCCAAGGCTGGCAGCTTCAGAAAGAAACTGCTTTACCTCTGCCCACTCATTGCCTCTCACTCATTAATGACAGTTTCACGCTCTTGGCACAGCTAAGAGTACCAGCCTGTTGGCTCAGCAGAAATAAACCCATGCTGTGAAAAATTCCTTCAGGCTCAGATGAGACAGAGGAAGAAAGATTCTGCAGAATCTTCAGGTAATCTGGGCATGAGTTCATGATAAATGGCAAGTGAAATACACCACTCTTAAATAACAACTTAAAAAAAAATATTGGACAAGACCTATGCAACATTTAACTGTTACCAAGATCCCATTCTGTGAAAAGTCCTGATAGGATTCCTCATTTTGTCATGGTGCCCAAAATGAGATACGACCAGGCAATTCTGAGTGAGGGAGTTTATTAGTTATTTTATTATAGTTATTCGTTTATTAGTTACTAGTTAATACTTTTTTTATTATGTGAAACTATTTTTTTTCCTGGGGTTATATTATTCCTGATGAGAAGAAATAAGTGTTTATTTACTATGCAAATCCAGAAGAAAATGAGATCTGTGTTCTGTCTTTTGCCACCTGATTGAGTAAAAAATTGTATAATTTTATAATACTGAATTTATATTACTTGCTCCATTTTTAGCTGTGTTGAGTTGGAGTGTTTTAACATGAGAACCTTGGCAAAAGAGGAAAGAAATGTTTTCATCAGTTTTTATCCTAAGTACTGATTTTGCTTGTAGTGAACAGTATTTTGCAGAGCATAGGTTGCATAAAACTGTGGAGACAATCTGTCATCTGTCAGTAAGTGTTATCCAAGTTATGTCGTGTCCCTAGGAAACACAAAATAGTACCTAAATAAGCATGACAGTGTAAATTAGTCATTGACTTGTTACCCTTGGATCTTATGCAAAACTGTTCTCTACATTCTAGTATTAATGTTTTGAACAGCTACTACGATGTTGGCACCAATGCTACTTGCAGGGAGGTGGGGGACTTATTGCTTCAGGCTTCTCTTGCCTTTGCAAAGCAAAGTTATTTCTCACTGTGCCTCTGTTTTCAAATGGAAGCTGTGCTGTCTATCAGATCATGTAGGCATGACCTTTGAGCTGTTTGTAGGCATAAAGTGCTCAGCACAAGTATGCACAGAAATATGCCAGTCCTGGAAAGCCTTCTATGTTCAAAAAATGCTGAGATGTACATTCAGTGCACAAGTAGAGAAATGTGTGTGGTCTTCCTTCTATTCACTTTGGTGTAACTGGAAAAAATACTGGAACTGGCAAGCCAATTAATTAAAATTTACTGAATAACTAGGAGTAGCCCAGGAGCAGCAAATCCTCATGGTGCCACCCTTTGGTTGCCTGCTGCCCTACAAAAGCAGCTCTTTACTAGACAGGGATGATCCATGTGCTGGAGCCTGGACTGCTCTTCCAGGAGTGTTTCCCAACAGAGACCCTTGTTGTCGCTACTGTGCATCCAAGATGAGCCACGCACAGGGAACACTTGGAGGTGTTCATCCACAAATATTGAAGGCAGCGTTCTGTAAACAGCCCCTACACCTGGTCTACTTGCTTTAAAATAAAAACAAAAAAACACAAACAAAACCCCCAACAAAAACAAAACAGCATAAAACAAAGGCAAAAACAAAAGAAAAAACAAAACAAAACAAAACAAAACAAAAAAAAAAAAAAACAAAACAAAAAAAAAAACCAAAAATTAAACTCAAGCAAAGTGGTGTAGGGGTGGGGAATGGATGTAAAGGCATTTTTTCAGACTTGCATATCTGTTAAGTTCCAACAGGCTATTTATTTAATAAATGTGGAATATTTTAACTATATATTGCCTAAAGAGGTTTTTGTAAATTTTGACAAATTCAAAATAAACCTTAATTTAACTTCACTGTCGTATATTTTTTTAAGTGAAGGAATTTTTGACAACATCTAATTTGATACTTTTTGAGGGAAAAAACCTTAATGAGAGATCATATTCATAAGCCACCCCAAAAATGATCAAAATATAAATGCACTGCCTATGAGATAAGGTGGTAAAAGCTCCAGTGCACATCCACAAAGGATCATGAAACAATGGCAGCAGGAGAGGTCTGAATAATAACTTGCCCTGGCTGCTCCCAGGTCCGTTGCAGAGGCCCTCTTGAAAACATTTTATGTGATCTGTTTAGAGCACAGATTGTTTACCAGATTGGTTTAACAAATTAAATTCAGTTTCATGGCTTCCAACAAAATTGAAGCCCTGCTGCTGTTTCTACACCAGTGTTCTGCAAGGAATACCAGGAGATCTCTCACCTCAAGAACACATTCTTTGTTATTAGCATATCCTGGTTGCACTCCTTTTGAATCCTGCTAATTTCAGTGAAGTTATTGGCTACTGACTCAAGCAGGATTTACTGTGACACCTCCCTTTCTTGACCTGTGCAACTGCATTCACTTGTGTGACTTGCTCCAGCATCCCTCCAGTTTTGTAGAGAAGAAATCCATTGTCTTTCACTTGCCAGCAAAGATCATGAAAGAAAATGACATATAATCTCTGTACCTGTTGAAGTCTTACATTTACTAATGTATAAATATTACTCACACATTCTGGGAAGTTTAAGTATAATTTGTTATCACTAGAGTTGGGAAATGCAACTTGAGTCTTGTGCCAGAAAGGCTTTTGACTGACAGGGAAACTCATCCTGACCATGAACTCATAATGTCCATTGGGACATCTGCTGGATTGAAAGAGCTCTATGGAATATGGGCGTATTAGGTCCTGGGGGACTCTAGTGACTGCCACTGTACACTCAGAACAGTCTGACTAGCAAAAGTCTAGCCTGGTGGCAAATTTCCAGTTTTAATGTTGTCATAACCGTATGAAATAGCAATTATGAGCATTTTAGAGTGATCAAGAGAAATGTGACCACCTCTTATTGAAGGTACATTTATTCATATATGGCATAAAACAACAAATAACACCTATTGCTGCCTTCAAAATCAAGCTGAGCCACACTGAATTTAACACAATTGTAAATACAATTGTATTAGAGTAAGTCAATTGTACGATTGTAATTTTGCAATTGTAAAAGAGTAAGTCATGGTACTGCTAAATGATCAGGCACTTCATGGTCTGATTCAGAAAGGTATTTAAATCTAATTCTAAATAAAAGTGGCTGCCTTGTTCTATTGCATACTCATAAATTGCAGTAAAAAAAAGCAAATGAGGCTTAAAAATGATCCTGAAATTAAGTCACTCAGCTGTATTTATGCTGTTGAATGTGTAGTCATTTTTGCAAATAATAGAAAATTGCTCTGAAGATACGGAAGTTGCATTGCATCAATCTGCTAATTTTAAAATACCTTATTTAAAAGAATTATGCAATATCTGATGCAAGAAAATCCTCCTGCGGCAATATGCAGCACTTCTCCATTAAAAATACGTATATTCATATTAACCTTTATATCTGTATGCACCACATCTTTGTTTTCACTTATAAAGTTTGACAATTTAGACAGAAAAGGAATTCATTATATTTAGCAACAGAAAACTCATTTCTCATTTTTCTAGTGCCAAGCAGCTGCTACAAAATTAGCTAAACCACTATATCACAATTCTTCACCATTGTGATTCTTTAGGTCATCCTCAAGGGTCTTCAATTTTATTCTGTTCAGAGCTTGGCACCTGGTAATTTTCAGAATCAGGAAATAGTAGGAAGCAATATGTTTTTATCTACTTTGCTTCTGAGAAGGATTTTTCTTTATTTGAGAAGACAAAATATCAGTCATGTTGAAAATATTAAAAACCAGAAGCTTGACTAATAACCACAGCAAGGTCAATGCCGACTTTGTTTATCAAACTTTGGAATGAAAATGTTCTGCATGACAAAGAAACCTTGCCCAACCCTGAGAGAAACTGTCCATGTACAGGGAAATTTGAATTCCTTGTTCAATAGCCAAAGGAGTTTGAGAAAAAGTTATGATTAGACACCCAGGATTGTTGTTCTTTAAAAAGTTCTTTCTGCTGCCAACTTCCAAGGGCTATGTCGGCTAAAATGAAAAAAGATTAGGTAATTGTCTCTCTATATAAAATGGCTATATGACTTGTACAGCAGTATTAGTCCTATCATTTATCATCTGCTGTCACATTCCCAGAAAAATCAGATATTCAGAAGAATATATGTATTAGGAAGATGAGAGAATGCCCCCTACAAGCATCACACAGCCTAACAAGTCTAAGACTATGTAGGGCAGGACTGATCCCTCTCAAACTCAAAGCAGATTTAGAATTTTCATACTGTAATGGATTTACGAGTATGAGCTATTCTTTAAAAAATTGATTATGTGTTTAGGTTTTGTTCTGATATGAATGAGTGGGTTTCAGTCCTGAATCAGGGACATGATTTCTTAACATGGTTTGAAGAGATTTTCTTAACGATTCTGGAAAGTCCCTGTGACTTTGAATCACTCATCTTGGTGCTTGCCTGTAACACACACAGACACAGAGCTTAAACCCCACCAGTTACTAGTTTGCTAGAAAAACAACACAAAAAGCTGCATGTTATTAGCAGGGTTTTTACAAAGTTGAAATCTGGAAGAAGAAATCCAATCTGTCAGGGGCTAATAGCATGAGCTATGGATATATCCTCCAATTGCAGTTACAATGCTGAACAACTAATTTTCATCACTGGGAGATGTAATAAACCATGTTTTCAGAAGAATTTTTAAATTAAATCTTTACAGGAGAGTTGTCAGTGTATTTCAGAGATGCTTATATGCTGACCAGTTGTTGTAGTCCAATGGGAAGCTTTAAGAGTAAATATATCAGGATCTTAATGGCCATTCTGCTAGAAATGTGTAAGTGGTCATTAATGTCAGCAAAATACAGGCTGGGAGATGGCACGGCTGTAGATGTGAAGTGTAGTCATAATCACCACTTCTAAGCAACATTTAATTTCAACAGGCTTGATTTCAAAATTAGGCAGTTAAAAGGTTGCTGTTGTTTTGGGTATCATCTCAGCAAAACCCCAAGATTTATAGCAAAGCATACTTGCCCCTTTCTTCACTACTATTCAGAAAATCCTGTGGCTGGTTAGCTGGCTGACTCAGCTGTGCAAGGACTCCTTATGTAAATACGTATCAGATCACTAGATGTCCTCCTCTCACAAAATTTCTTGTCATTCTCAGCTAGCAAACATTTTCTCTTAAAAAGGACCCACAACCATGTGCAGCACTAACAGACTGACAGTGCAGTTTTCTGTACTCACAAACGACTTGTGTCCAGAAAGCAGCCTCAAGGTAGGTCAGAGGCTTCAAGCCCAGACACAGGAGCACTGCACTGGCTGAGAATGGGAATGGAGTTCACCACTCCTTCCTGGCAGACTCATGCTTTACCACACCTGTCTTGTCATCATTATTTTCAACGTGTTAAAACTGTGATGGATCTCATTCTAATGACAAAGGCCTAAGACCAGAATCACCTGTATGTTAGCTATGTAGATAATGAGAATTTTTTGACTGGTAAATGAGGAGCAGATCATAAACTTCAATCTGGAAAGTGAGTTTACTACAGTCAGGCACCAAAAGCTTAATGAAAGAATCAAGTTGCATCATTATACCAACAATTGAAGTTTGCATGGTCAAAATGTTGTGTAGCAGAGCCTGGTGTCTTTTCTAAGCTGAGAAATTATGCAAGGTATTAGGCAGAGTGAAGGGTTTGACTTTGCCATTAACTGACTACAGATTTGACTTTATTGATTTGCTAGAAGAAAAGCTCTTTTACTTACAGGTCAAAGTTTGCCCTTAATTTTTCCTTCTAAGACTACTTCAATGGTTGATTCAATCTATGGCAAATATTGACTCCCTATCTCGCCTAAAAATCTGAGCATATTATTAGATTGTGGGGTTTTTTCCCTAGAAAGCACGCTTTCCTTATTTACACAACTGAGACATAAATGAATGTTAAGATATGTGAACAAAACTATTTACTGCAGTAAATTTTTACTGCAGTCTTGCAAAGGCTTTTGATTCTTTGAAGAATCAAATTTTTTTTTGCAAGGATATGGATTTTTCAGTGCAGTCTTTTGTACAGATTTCAGGCTTACAGAAATGGAAAATGTCTCATTTCTTTCACCCATGGCTGTCACCATTCTATCCTAAACATCAGCCAGCAACTAACACTTTGGCTTGAGGCCACTGGGAAGATCCTGTTCTGCAGTTTCTGCTTCCACAAGCCACAGTATCATTAAATGCCAAAGACTATCTGTAGGTCACGGGCAGACAAGAGAAATGACTGGGAAGAAAGTAACTCTCATGGAGCAGTCAGAGAAATCAAGCTGAAGAAAGGAACTGAAAAACCATATAAACTGTAATGATCATGTTTACTGAAACAATCCCACTTCTAATCAAGTAAACTTTCTATTAATGCTTAATAATTTCTATTGTTATAGAAATATTTTTAATATTTCTATCTTATTAATTTCTATTAATGCTTAATAATTGGTAAAAATGCAGTCCTGTTATCTCTCCTTTTACTTGCAGGTATCTTACACAGCAGGACCACTTTGATCAAATAGCTCCTTTTGCACCTGAACTTGCACAAGCAGGAGTCATTTCACAGATAGACTGCACAAGGTCTGCCTCATTTTCATTTCAGAATACAGCAATTCAGGATGTAATTGTCACTTCACATTGCTACCACCCACATAAAAGTACCATTTGAAACAACAGGGGAGGAACTCAATGACACCAAGTCCATGCTTGCCTCGTAGTGCACTTTTGTGGATATTGGTGTCCTGCTGGTAAATCTGACCTTGTGAGAAAAAAAAACATTGTTAGAGAAAGACAAAAATAAATATTTCCATCCAGCATCTTTCCAAAACAGACTAAAGGAGTTAACCAGTGAGAGATAAAGTACCCTTGACATCCGCACAAATAAAGTTTGAATGCTGGTGTCATTTTACACCTTTTGCACTAAACTAAGTTAAATGGAAAAGTTGTCCTTATTGCTACTTCTACACTCCTTTTTTTCCCCCTAGTAGCTTCCCCTTCTAATTGCAGTAAGCCATGTGCAAATCACAATTCAGCAATATGGTTTTTTAACTAGCTATTCTGGAGACATTTATGCTTCAGATAAAAGCAACCAACTCATGAAGCACCTCACAGGTTCATGTTTTTTTCTTATCCTAGGCACTAGAGGGCAAAAAGCATAGAAGTAACTTAGGCATGTGTTCATTTTTCTGACATGTTTGCTTCTATTACAAGCTCTAGGAACAATACGAGATTAATTAGTACCTACATTATCTTTTCCTGAATGAACTTGGATGGACTTGGATGGTGTTTAGTATGGCACATAAGTTTGTTCTCTTCTCACAAACTAAAAAAGAAGAAAATTATATTTATATATATAGAGAGAGAGAGCACAGTGAACTACTTTTACAGATGATTATGAGGTCAACGTTGTCTGTGAAAGTGAAGTTGTATTAAATCAAGCATAATCTTCTTTAAGGACAGGAACGGCTACTTCAGACTCTTTGACAACTGCCTTGTACAGAGGCTGTGACACCAACCTCCCCATGCAGCTTCCCTGCTGCCATGAGAAACCTCAAAAATACCTCCAGCAGCACCAATTGATTTTGAGCAGTTGATAAACAGTTTTTGAGTTCAGCTGATCCTGTCATAACACATAAAGGTACTGTACCTCCCAAAATACAGCACAGGGGAACATGGCTTTGAAGCCTCACAGCATTTTAGAAGGGTGTTACCTTACTCTCTCATGTCCATGTTAACTTCAGGTGACAGCTTTCCTTCCAAGCTGTCCCAAGTGTGCTCAGAAAGAAAAATGATGCAGAACAGGTATGAGGAAACAAGACTATGATGAGGATATGAAAGCATTTTACCAAAAAGCTCTAATTCTCCTGCCTTTTACACTGGTATCACATCAGTTTCCCCTGAGCATTACAGTGCATTTACATTTGGCCTAGACAAGGGCTCCAGCTGAGTCCATAGTGGTGTCACATAATTTGTAAGTATTTACCTTCCAAATTTCCAAAGCTTGGGCTGAGGAATGTGAAATTACTGGACCTTACACAAAAAGAGTTTAATCAAATTTAAGCACAAAAATAAAATTTAAGTACCACAGGCAGTGGTCATAATTGGATGGTTGAAAACAAAAAGGTAAAGCTAAGCTTACTTCTACTCACCCTCCTTTCTTCTCTGTTTTATCACTGATCTCAAGGAAAGTTGAGGTCCAGATTGAAGCAAGAGGTCTTTTGTTAATTTCTAGATAATGCTGTGATAAAAATTCTTAGGTTTTGCTTTCTGGTCAGATAAAAACTGGTATAGCCTGACGCTCCTGCTGCACTGTAGGTGAAGTAAAAGTTTGGTTTTTTTTTTTTGAGCTTGCAGTATCAGCAGTTTCAGGATGAGATGCTTCCTGCTCTGTTAAATGGAAGCCTGTGGTGTAAAAATAGACAGTGCTATGTATTGAAAGCTTAAGCCTACTAAAGTTTTACAGATTTAGAAAGTTCAGTAATCATTATCAATTAAAAAGGCTGCTTCATTCTTCATAAATTATTCATAATGATCCACTCTACTGCAGTGCCTGCTGAAAATATTTATTTTGAAAAAGCGGTACCAAATTTAATCTAGAAGTGGTGCTTATAGTAACAGTCAAGGCTTTTAAACTGCTGCAAGTTTTTTTCTAAATACCTTATAACTCAGCACGACTGTGCTACTAGTGTCTTTGCATCTGGTAATTATCAAGCAGGTTCTGAAAGGCAGGAGCAGAAAAGCAGTACTCACTTTGAGTGTCTCGAGGACTGAAAGTATACAGTGTCCCCATTAGACTTTCTTACATTCAAGAATATGTCTGAGAATAAAAGTATTGATTCCACATTACTGTGAGAGAGAGTAACATTGTTCTTACCCAGTATCCTGTTCCTGAAAATGCTTGGATATTAGAAGGTTAAATACCTTCTAGGTCTATGCCAGTAGCAAGGCTTCTGTGATGTGTTATCAGGTTTATACATATTGTGATCCCAACATCCAGAATATTTCAGGAGGAGAAGTGGCGTGCTTTAGCTCTGTACCAACAACAGTGGTTTCACACAGAGCCCTGGAGAGGTGTGTGCAGCTCCCTCTTCAAACCTGCAATGCCTGACTTCGTGGGTTCCCATAAATCATTACTGCAAAAGCTTCTTAAAGAGTGTTGGAGGCAGGAGGGTCTGTGTACTCATCACAGCACACCGTGCTCAAGCAGAGACAGTGCACAAAGACCTACAAGCTGATCCAGCAAGTCAGAACTCATTAACTTTTACTGGATTTATGACAAGCATCATTCTTTTAAAAAAAAGCAACCAGCTGACAAATGGTCGAGAATGAGTTCCCAGGAAAACACAACATGAACAGACGGAATTGTTCTATTCAGTGCAAAATAATACAAACAAATGAAAATATCTGAGATTCCGTGAATATAGCATGGACTTACTATAATGATAAAACTGGTATTTTTATTTCATGAGAAGTATCTTTCCTAAGGACTGTGAGAATGAAGCCTATGTGGCGTATGTTAATCACTAGCTCAATGTTAAACCATTGTTAAAATATCATCATTACTCATAAACATTTATTAAGTCATAAGTATGTTGTTCTCACTATTTAAACAACCAATAGTCAGTCATTAGCTGGACAGAATTTCAAGTGGAAGAATCTCAAATCTCTAAGGTCTTCAGCTTTTGTGGTATCTCCAAGGTGTTCCAAGGAGCAGACAATGCTGATGACCTTCAACACGTGGCAGTGACTACACAACACCTTATTTAAAAAATTCAGTGCTGTTTTCTTGTAGGCAATACAATAAAAATGTATTGAATACTTTCAGTTTGTATGTTTACACTGTGTCTAATATAAATATGTTGGTAATTGATGTAAAAATTCTTCTTTTTCTATCAAACTGTTTTTTCTCCAGATTCTCTGTAATGAGCATAAAGGTTCTATCAAATCAAGCCAAGTCAAATTAAAAACTCTTCTTATGCCTCGGTCTTAGCAAAATATACATGCAAGGAAAACCACCTATTATTGACTCTGAGTCTGGAGCCAGGAAATTCTGCCTTTATCAGAATGAGCATTTCTCTGTATCAGTCCCACAACATGCGCCATCACCTGCTTATGGTTTCCAAAAAATCAAGAGGCAGATTCTACTATCCTTGTATTAGAAGCATTTCTTTGGTTTTCAGTTTGAAGTTTAGCTAGGAGACATATGTGAAGAAATATCGTTTCCTGTCAAATTTTTTTATATTGTGTAGCTAATGGGTAGCTGGTTTAAGTACGAAAATAGCTTTTCTTTTCAGTGAAGCTCAGAGAAAGCATCTTATTCTCCCATATATTTGAACTGTCTTCCTTGAAATCCATAGACTACACTGCATGTAATTTTTTTGTCATCAACACCACAAACCAAGTGCTCACCTTAGCAATTGTGCCAAACTAGTAGCGAAGATAAATACTTTAAAACTTTTACCTGGACAGTATAGTATTAAAGCACTTGCATGGGATTTGAAAGTACTGTTCCACACAGAAATGATACTGTGTTCTGCCCTCTTGCACAGTATGTTGTATTTTATCAAGAGGAACAGAACAAATCAGTACAGGAGAAGATAAGACCACAGCAATTCATTCTAGAGTTAGAACAACTTCTACCTCTCTGAGACAGAAATATGGGTTACTGATTCCATGGTGTTTCATATCTGCAATGAGATTAATAAATCCTGACAGCTGCACCCAACTGAAAGTTTGTTCAAAGCTACTGGATTCTTTCACTTGAAATACTCCAGCCAGGGAGTTATGTCCTTCGATGGAGCATAAATTAGAGCATCTCTGCATGTCTGGAGGCTCTTTCCCAATGATTCCACCACATAACCGCTTTCCATTTCCAAATGGCTGGTCCGAGCTGAAGAGCACCAGATTTGTTAATGTTCTGGGTCTGGCTGAGCTGAGTTCATCTCCCCACAGCAGCCCTCACAGAGCTCTGCTCTGCCCTGGTGGCTGGAGGGTGTTGATAACTCACCTGTGCTTTGGGTCCTGCTGAGCAGGGCTGGCACAGCACCAGTGCTGTCTCTCAACATTCCTCACTCATCACTGGGCTGGGGATGGGCAAGGCCTTGGGAGGGGACAGAGCCAGGACAACTGACCCAAACTCACCAAAAAGATAAAAAGATATTCTATACCATATTAATATGGTTTGCAAACAAAACAAAGGGTAAGGGTGGGGAAAAGAGAGGGGCGTTTGCTATTACAACATTTGTTTTTCAGAGCAATCACTATGAGTGCTAAAGCCGTACTCCCTGGGAAGGGGATAGGCATAACATGCTGATGGGAAGTAGAGGATAAATCTCTTGTTTTCCTTTGCTTCTGTATGACATTTGTTAAATTGCCTTTATGTTATCCCACAAGCTTCCTCCCCTCTTACCTTCTCCCCTCACCCCTTGTCCTGCTGAGAACAGGAGTGATAGAGCAGTATGGTGGGTGCATGGCACCCAGCCAAAGGCACCCATCACAATTAAAAACTGTATTCCTCAAACTGTCTCTGGTAATGACCTGAAAAGTCTACCCAGCTACTCTGTGAAAATCCTTCTTCAGTGCACTCTGGTGTCTTAATCTTCTCTTACTCTCACAATTCAATTCCAGAGACTTCAGCTTTGATTCAAACTAGCTTGGCACATTGTGGATGCACAATATCCACTAGTTAACTAACAGTTATCTTTTAACATTATAAACATAAAAGATGTCATTCTGAATATTTTTTTAAAATCCAAATATTAAAAACACATCATTAATTTTAATCAGGCAAATAGAATTAATTCAACCCACTGACACTGAATTGATAAAAGATACATTGATTTATAGGTTTTATGACTCTCTGGAAATCCACTAAAAGCATTGTACAATCCTTTGTATAACTGATTTATGTAGTCTTTCATTCACTATAATATGTTTGGTACATATAATTGATAGCTTTCAGCATAAAATAGTGCATACTGGTGCTTTCATTCAATATTGCAGATTGCATAACCACTAAGTGCAAAAAGGGATGGCTTCTTCCTAGCAAAGTAAGTCAGAAACTGATTTATAGATATAGGATACAGTAGTAAATATTTATATTCTAGGATTTTTACTTAAAATGCTTATTTGTAAAATCAATTATTTGAAAGACACTCATTATATATTAAAAAGACATCCATGAAAAAGACATTGTATCTGAAGTATCATGGGCTTATACAGATAATACATTTTTACTTAGAATGCTTATTTATAAAATCAATTTAAAAAGGCATTCATTATAAAAAAGACACTGGATCTGAAATATTGTGGGCTCATACAGATAATACAATGAATGTAAGTATCAAATTTGGTGCTATCTTGTTTCTTTATCTTACTGCAGCAAATAGTTTAGCACAAATATTTAGTGCAAGGCTACTAAATTCTCCAACCAGTTGTAAAATATTTATGAAAGCTCTTTAACACATTAACTGTGCCTTAGAATGATACTCACCTGTATCATAACTGTGCCCTGAAGATGTTTGGGGCAGCTCTTGAGTAGTCTCAGAGCTCACCATCCAATTCTTCCTTCTTTTACCATCCACTCTTTCAGAAGTTTATTAAAACATCACTCACTGCTATTAAAGAAGGCCATGCCTTTATTTTAATGAGAAAGTAGTAACCTAGCATTAATTATAAGCCATATAGCAAATTATGAAAAACAGCAATGCCCTGAAGTATTTATCACCAAGTAACATCCCACAGAGGAATAAGACATTATCTAATTGCATCTGGCAGAACTCTCATCCCAAATAACTTATGATCTCTCTGCTCCTTGGATCCACTGCCCCACTTCCTCTCTGCTTTTATTCAGTTGCTCAATTTAAGTTCTGACATTTAATCTCTTTAGGACTATTAAAAACAAAACAAACAAACAACAGCAACAGCAAAAAAAACCCAACAACCAAAAAACCACCCCTATCTGGTGGCTCTGTTTGGGGGTAATACCTAGTTTAATAACAACAAACATGAAAACTTCTCTTTCTCTGTGCCAACTTTTCTGAAGAACGCATTGTGGTTAAATAAACCAATGATTTTTGTCCACTAAAAGTGAAATATTAAAAGGGCCATTGATACCTGTGGATTCTCAACATTTTTCATTTCTGACATTGTTTTTGATTGTCATATGTTTTCAATTTGTACTTATTTAAAACCTTGCCTCTCTTTGCAGCAGAATGAAATTTGGCTTCATTGATTGGCTCAATGTTATCAGTGCTGCCCAGACTTGTCTTTCCAAAACCCACACACTGCTGGTGCTTTTTTATTTGTCCTGTGCTCAGACAAATAAACAAAATTCAAGTAAAAGGATCAGACTAACATTATTCCATGTTCTTTTGAAGTTGAATGGCATGTTTATTGAAGGTGACTCATGTGCTGGCAAAGCACAATACTGCTAAAGAGACAGGAACAACTTGAGTGAATCCTCAGGTCGCTTAGAAGTCTTTAAAATATTGTCAAAATTAAGCCTGGAGAAAAGATAAACATGCCTTTTCAAAAAATCTGAGTGTTTGTGGAAAAGCGTTCTGATGACTAGAAAAGGTAGACTGTGTGTCTCCTCTTGCTGATATATTTCTTATCTGATAAAAGAGAACCTGGAGATAGCCTAACTGAAAAGGGCTGGCTATGTAAGATGGCTTCATCTAATATTTTTAAAGTCATCTCATACAGGTTCTCAAGGGCAGTATCAGTCTCATTGTTACCATAAAGTTGATTGAACAATTCCTTAGGGATTAAAGATTTTTTTTCCCTAGAAAACTATGGTGGGAGAGAACATAACATAAAATACAACCTTCCATTCTCTCTTCCCTCACCTGAGAATGAATAATAAAAATTCCCCAAATGTGACTTTCAGGCATTTTGTGATATATGTGTGCCACATGAAATCATATATGTCTTCTCACTTCTGCCATTTTTTAATAATAGACTCATGTTTCTGCTTTGGATGTCACTGCTGAGATTTGGACATCTTTTCTGCCTTCCAGTTACTCCTCCAGCTGCCATAAAATATACCTTTATCTAATCTGAAGACAGTATCATTGTAATTTCAGAAGATGCATAACCAGTTTTGTAGTAGCTCACTGATAAATTTCTGAGTAAGTGTGAAAATATTGTAATTGTTTTTATGCTTGGGCTAGGGGATTTGCTAATGTAATTTATGTCATCATTGCATGAAGGGGGGATTTTTTTCTCCTTCTTTAGGATATACAAGTAGTAAGATTTTTAAAATCTGAAATTCTTTTCTCCCAAGAACCATGCATCAACCAAGCCAAAACTGCTGTCTTGTGTATATAGATCCTCACCTCACACGCACTAATTGAAGTTATATGAATCAAAGAAAATTGAAAAGAAGTAAAACATCTCCGTTCTGCAGGTCTAAGGTGGAGAAAAAGATAAGATCTTTATGTCTTAGATCTGGTTTGCCATACACACAAACTGTTATCTGGAAGCTAACAGCTTGTAGAGACTGCTTGTTTTCCCTTCACATTGCCTTTGGTAAAATAAACTCAGAAACAAATTTTGGAAGTGCATTGTGCCCTGAGTGCCTATAGGATCAAGAATTCAAAGCACTTCTAGCCAACTTATACATTTGTCACTGGTCTGGTGCAATGAAGATGACACTATGACAGTTTTTATTTTGCACTGGCTGCTGAACAGATAGGAACTGTTTCCTGTGGCCAACTCCTTTCTGCCAGTGATGCAGATAATGGTAATTCCACAGGCAAATCAAAGCTACATTTTGCCTTCATTTTCACCTGAAGTATGAGTTGGTCTGTTGTACACTGGGCAGTCATTTAGTATTAATTTTTCTTTATTGATGTGTAAGAGTTGAAGCATAAAGTGATCCTCAAATGTAGTTAAAGTGAGGCAACAGCAGCCATTGTGACCACGACTACAGCAGTACCACAACCACGTAAATCAAGGCTTCATTCATCTTTGAGCCAGCATACAGTAGAAAGTATCCTTAAAATGGAACTCTGTTGTAGCTAAAGAAATGCATTGATTTGTCTGCATTTGTCTGCGTGTCCTAACTGCATAAGGACAAAAGCTGTCCTTAAGCAAACAGCAACACAACAGTAAAGTCTTTCTTACTTACTTGCATTCAAGGGCTTTTCCCCACATCGTGTCTTGGAAATAATTTGCAAAAACGGTTTTTCCAACATGCTTTTTAATATTTCACTCACTGAATTATTACTAAGGAAACAACCACAACAAAGTGCTGCCATCCACAGCAAGAGGAAAGCCAAGGAACTAGATTTATTTGCAAAATTGTAAAGGACAATTGATAGTGTGAACAAGGTTTTTTTATATGCGCTTATTAATTCATAACTACAGTATATCTCATCTCATCTTTCAACAACAGCTGATGTCTCCATTTTCCTCTGGGAACCCCTACAGGTTCCATTATAAGAAGCATAAATAATATGTTTTAATGAGATAGGAATCGATTATGTTGGGAAAGCTGACATTTTCATCCATCATTCTAAATGTTGTCTAATGACGGATTACCAGACTGCAATTCCTCTGATATGAGATTAAATAAAACAGCAGGCTATTTCAGCATACTAGTCCAAGGAGATGACAATAAATCTGCTCAATTATCATATCAACAATCTGCTTTCCACTGATAAGGCCATTATTATTGCATTTAGACTTGTTCAGGCATCATAGATTATTTCATTTTGGTCAGTCAATGGGAGAAGCACAGTATTTTATTCTCAGAGTTGCAAAGAACCATGCTATGAGAGAGAATAGTACATGCAGCTCAGCAGACTTCAAGCAGAATGAAGAAAGCTACCAATCCCCTTTCAAACCAAAAATACATCGTGAAAGAACATTTTGTTTTCAACCTAGTTAACTAAGCTGAAAAGCCTCAACCAAAGGGTACTGTCTGAGAAGCTCATCTGTTGAAAACAGTTACTGGACCCTCTGTGATTTATGATTCACCCAGGTTCTGTTGTATATTTATAATTAAGATAATTCAGACTAACGTTTGGCCTGAAAAATTGGACTGGAAATAACTGCAACAAAAAGAATCCCTCTTTTTTCCTTGTTTCATGTTCATAAAGCAGAAAGCATGCAAAGTTTATTAACAGAAGACTAACACAGACTAGAATTTCCTTTCCCAGCCAGTCCTAATAAACTCCCCCTCCTACCAATCTAATCACTTTCACTCACTGCCTCGTTCTCCTCAAAATGTATTGTAATGGCAGATAACACTACAACACAGAGCATGTCCAGTGCCCAGCAAAGCTACAAACGTGGGGGATCTTTTAATAGTTGAGTAAGTTTAGATCTTCTATCCCAGACT